>QYAO01000153.1:0-16122 GCA_003988895.1 Hyphodiscus sp. D1413
TTATAACTAGCTTATTAAAAGAGTTATTAAGCTTTTATTTTCTAATACCACTGTTTCTAATACTACTAAGTCTCTAATACCACTGTATGACCTAGTAGGCCAGATAGAGTAATTATATAGAGTAAAAACGAGTTCTTATAGGTTAAGTAGAGTCAGACTAAGGCTATAATGATTTCGACTACTTCTATCTAATGATTATAAAAAAGAAAGAATAAGAGTAAGCAATGAATTAAGGTATTTATAGCTAGTATAGTAGATATTAATAAAGCCCTGGCTATAAAGCAGTTTATAGACTTATAAACGAAACTATTAGATTAGATAAAGTAGTATCTCCCTATATTTGACTAGAAAAGAGTAGAAGCATTACTACTCCTCTATAAAACTAGAATAGATTACTTAATTAAACTTGAAATAGATAATAAAGAAAAGGAGAAGGAGGTATCATAAGGCCTATTATATAGTATATCGAGAGACGAGCTTCTAATATTCTAAAAGACTCTTATAGACCTACTTAATAAGGGGTTTATCTAGGTCAGTAGTTTATTAGTTATAGCCCTAGTTCTCTTTATTTATAAACTAGATAGAAGACTAAGGTTTTATATCGACTACTAGGGCTTAAACTATATAACTAAGAAGGACTATTACCTATTACTACTGATTTATAAGACATTATAGAATATCAATAAGACTAAGTAGTTTATAAAGCTAGATATAATCATAGTATTTTATAAGATCTGGATTATAGATAATAATAAGTAGAAGATAGCCTTTTAGACCTATTATAGACTATTTGAATAGCTAGTTACTCCTTTTAGACTTATAAATATATTAAGTATATTCTAGAAGTATATCAATTATATACTATAAGACTATCTAGATAAGTTCTATTCTATCTATATAGATAATATCCTAATCTACTCATCTAAGAGTAAAGAATAGTACTAAGAATATATTAGTAAGATACTCTAGTATCTATAGGATATTAGTTTATAGGTCGATATTGATAAATATAAGTTCGAAGTCTAATCTATAAAATACCTTAGGTTTATTATTAAAGTAGGAAAGGGTTTATAGATAGACCTAGTTAAGGTTAAGGCAATTAAGGACTAGGAGTCCTTATCATTAATAAAAGAGATATAAGGGTTCCTAGGATTTATAAACTTCTATTATAGGTTTATTTAGGAGTATTTAGATAGAGTATAGCCTCTAATAGACCTTACTTATAAAGACAAAAAGTTTGAGTAGTCTATAAAAGCAGAAGAAGCCTTCTAGAACCTAAAGGAGATTTTTATAATCGTATCTATATTAGTCTAATTTGACTATAATAAGGAGATATAGATTAAAACTGACTTATTAGGATAGTATATTAGGAGAATACTTTAATAGCTTAGTACCTAAGAGCTCTAGGTCCCTTATATCTTTTACTTAAAGAAGAATAATTCTATAGAGTATAACTATGAAATCTATAATAAGGAGATACTTACTATTATATAATGTCTAGAGGAATGAGATACTAAACTATAAGGGGTCTAGAGTTTTGAGATCTATATAGATTATAAGAACCTAGAATACTTTATAACTATCTATAAATTAACTAAAAGGTAGATAAGATAGTCATTAATCCTCTCTTATTATAACTTTATCATTATATATATCCTAGGAAAGGAGAATAAGCGAGCCGACGCTCTATTAAGAAGAGACTAGGACCTGTCTATAGATATAGATGACTAGTAGCTCATAGACTAGAATATCTAACTATTAAAGCTAAGGATATTAGTAAAATACTCTATTATATGAGTAATACTAGTATAGATAAGTCCCAGGAAAAGGAAGAGAGTTATAAATAAATAGTCTATTAATATCTAGGTAGGAACTCTATTAGACGAGCTTATAGATTAGAAAGGAGCTATAATAGATAACCTAGAATATTAGGAGATCTATAAAGTAGTTAAGGATGGCCTATAGTCAATGCCTAAGCATTTATAGCTTAAGGTATCAATAGGAGAGTACTTAGTATTAGAGGAAGGATACCTCTAGTTTAGAGGCAGGCAATAGGTATTAGCTAGATAAGACCTATAGACCTATATCATTTAGTCTATCTATGACTCTATAGTTATAGGATACTCTAGATAAGAGAGTATATATGCTTTTATAGTCTATTAGTTCTATTAGCCAGGAATGATAAGAGATATCTATTCCTTTATAGATAGCTATAATGGCTATAGTATGAATAAGTAATAAAGAGAGAGGCAGAAAGGTTTTCTTAAACTACTATCAATTCCAGACCAGCTCTGGTCCGAAATATCGATAGATTTCATTGAGAAGCTACTAGAATATAAAGACTATTAGAATATGATCGTAGTTATAGACTAGCTAGGGAAGGAGATCATTATAGATAGCCTATTAGACCTAGAAGCAGAGATAATAACTAAGTAGTTTATTAGATAATACTACTTATATCACTTCCTATCTTTTATTATTATCTCTAATAGAGGGTTATAATTTATGGATGCCTTATAGACTAGGGTCTACTAGGTCTTATAGATCAAGAGATGTCTATCAATAGCCTTCTCTTCAGAAACAGACAGGACTATAGAATAGATAAACTAGAACCTTAAGATATACTTCTAGTAGTTTGTCTTATATACTTAAGATAATTGGCTTCAGTAGCTACTATTAGTAGTATCAGTGATTTATAACTGAGTTATGGCCTCTATAGGTATCTTATCATTCTTCTTATCTCATAGATGGGATTAGATCCTATTCATAGACTTTATAGACGAGCTCATAGACTAGAATGAGAGGGATTTACCTATTATAAAGGCAGACGAGCTCTTATAGAGACTCAAGGACGAAGAGGCTTAAGAGAGGTATATAAACCAGAATCGAGCCCAGGCCCTAGTATTTAAGGAAGGAGACCTAGTTTGACTAAGCCTAGAGAATATTAGGACAATCCAATCCAGTAAGAAGCTTGATATCAAGTATATAAAGTTTATAGTCTAGAAGGTAATTGGCTCTCATAACTATGAGCTTAATATACCTCCAGAAGTATATAATGTCTTCTATTTATGGTTATTATGACCTATTAAAGCAGTAATACTACTAGGTCAAGTGATTATAGATATATACCTACCTATATAGATGATAGATAGTAAGCTATAATATAAGGTAGATAAGATCCTAGACGAAAAGGAGAAGGGTACCTCTACTTACTACTTAGTCAAGTAGACTGGCTATTAGAAGCCTATATAAGAGCCAAAGCTAGCTTTATAAGAGATAGTAGCCCTCTTATACTGGGAATAGAAGCTATAGATAGGCCTATAACCCATAAGTAGGCGATAAGAGCATGGCCTCATCCAAAAGGGCTATCTAAAGGAGAGGAAGGAGGGTAATATAAGGAGTTAATCCCTAAAGAGACTCGGGACTAGCCTAAGCTAGTCAGAGGTCAGCTGATAGACTACTTATAGTCTATTACTAAGACAATGGATTATTTATAACCTATAAATACTTATATTCAAGACTCTTATATTATATTCTTAGTTCCTTAGTTTATTCTTAATCATTTAACCTATGACCTGCCTTATCCTGAGTTATTAGAAGTAGTCTATTATATAGGAATATATAGATATCTTCTTAAAGGAAGCTTTAGATATACTACTACTCTACTAGTCATATAATCATCAGATATAGCTAGAAGACAATACTAAAGCAGAAGACCTAGAATATAGTCCTCTATATTATTAGATAATGGCTAAACTACTGACTATAAAGAAGTACTTAATAGATAATCTAGATAAAGGATTTATTAAGAATAGTCAAATACTCTTTATAGCTCTTATTCTCTTTATCAAGAAAGCTAATAAGAGTCTAAGGTTCTATATTAATTATTAGAAGCTTAACTTTATTACTTAAAAGGATCGATATTCCTTACTATTGATTAATAAGACCCTTATATACCTAGTAAAGGCTAAGATTTATATAAAACTCGATATATAATAGGTATTCTATTGAATTCGAATAAATCTAGAGAATAAGAAACTGACTATCTTTTATATAAGATATAGGATATATAAGTATAAGGTCCTATTCTTTAGACTAATAAATAGACTAGTAATATACTAATAATATATAAATAATATCTTATTTGATTACTTAGATGACTTTTATACTACTTATCTTAATGATATCTTAATCTACTTAGAGGACCTCCTAGAATATAAAACATATATTAAGAAGGTTTTAGACCGCCTATAATTAGTCGGATTATAGGCCGATATTAAGAAATCAGAATTTAGTATTACTAGTATAAAATATCTCAGATTTATTATAGAAACTAATAGAATTTATATAGACTAAGAGAAGATTAAGGTTATTAAGAACTAGAAAGAATCTTATATAATAAAGGGAGTATAGTCCTTCTTAGGATTCTATAACTTCTATCGATGATTTATCTTAAACTATAAAAGGATAGCAAAGCCCTTAAATAAGCTAATCTAAAAAGAGAACTCCTTTAAGTAGGACTAGGTATACTAAGAAGCTTTTAATCAACTAAAAACTACTATAATCTTAGTATTAGTTTTAAAATACTACTATAAAGACTATATAACTATAATAGAGATAGACTCTTTAGATAAAGTCATAAGAGGAATACTCTTATAATAAAATCCTTTAACTAGACTATAGTATCCTATTATCTACTTCTCAAAGACTATATAAGCTATTAAACTTAACTATGATATTTATAATAAGGAGCTACTTATAATTATACTGGTTATAAAAGAGTAGAGAGCCTAGCTAGAAGGACTTTAAACTATAGAACCTTTCTAATTCTATTCTAACTATAGAGCCTTAGAATACTTTATGACTATAAAGAAGTTATCTAGATAGTAAGTAAGATAAATAGAATTACTCTCTCAATATCATTTTAAGCTTTAGTATTATATAGATAAGACAAATGAATAGGCTAATACCTTAAGTTAAAAGACCAAAGATATAGAAGAATAATAGAAGGCAAAGGACTAGTACTAGATAAAGACCCTCTTATTATATGATAAGATCGATGAGTCGATATTAGAGGACCTAGAGCTCCCTTATAGTACTAATATAATAAGTATAGAGGTAGTACCTATTATAGCTAAAGAGATAGATATTTATCCTACTAGATAGGATAGAATCGATACTATATATAATAGTCTATAACTAATAGACTATATACTAAAAGAGAACTAAGTAGATCTAGAGCTTGAGGATCTCTATATTAAGGCTATTATAGAGGATAAGGAGACTTAGAGTCTCTAGGATGGCTTACTCTTATGATATAAAAAGCTATATATTAGTAAGGAGAAGATTTAAGAGATGCTCTTATATATAGCTATTATCTGAGAAGTATATAACCAGTTATTGATAGGCTATCTAGAGAGAGCTAAGTTATAATAGTTATTCTAAAGCCGATACTACTAGCCTAATTAAGGAAAGGATATTGATTAATATTATATAAATTATTATATATACTAATGATTATATATTCTAAGAGATAAGAAGCCAGGATTCCTATATCAACTAGCTATATTAGACTAGCTATAATAGTATATTACTATCGACTTTAAGAAGTATTCTAAAAGCAAGTCAAATCATAATATAATCATAATCTTTATAGATAGACTTAGTAAGAGACTAATTATAATTCTTATATGAGATACTATTATTATAAGAGAACTAGTATTAATCTTCTTGACTTATATTATATAATATATAAGACTTCTAGACTCGATTATATTAGACTAAGGACTATAATTCATATTAGACTTCTAGAATAAGACCTATTAATAATTAGGGATTAAGATTAAACTATTAACTATGAATCACCTATAAACTAATAGATAGATAGAAATCATAAACTAATACTTTGACTAAAGACTTTATCTATATATCAATTATTATTAGGATAACTAGGATAAGTAGATAGCGATATTCGACTATTAGTAAGTATCCTTATGATATAAGACAATAGGCCAATCTCTATTCCTTATCGAAAAAGGATTTGAACTAAGGACTTCCTTTGACTAGGAATTACTAATATCAGCAAAGACACTCAAAGAGTACTTAAATCATATAGAAGCCAAGTCACTAGTTCAATGATTATATGACTCATGAGAAAAGGCCAAATCGAATATACGAAATAGTCATATACAGTATGCTAAGCAAGTAAATAAGCACTATAGGGAAGTGGATTTTATAGTAGGAGATAAGGTCTGGATTAGTATAAAATACTAGAAGTGCGACCGACTAAGCTATAAGCTCTTAGACCAAATGGTAGGACTATACGAAATATTAGAGAAAGTTGGATACTCATTTCGACTAAAGCTACTAGAATCGATAAAGGTATATCCCATCATCTATATAGACTTATTATAAAAAGCTACTATAGACCCCTTATCGGGATAGCAAAACCCGGAATCGCCTATACTAGAAGTCAATGACTAGGAAGAGTATAAGGTCAAAGAGGTACTGGCTATAAAGCTTCTATAAAGGAGACTGAAATACTAGATCAAGTAGAAGGGCTGGGATTCAGACCTAGAATGGTATAATGCGGAGGTATTATGGAATAGCCTACTGGCTTTATAGGAGTTCTATAATAATAATCGTATGAAACCAGGCCTGCCAAAGAACTTGCTATACTAGCTCAAGTATACAAAGGACGATATATTCTCGGAGGGACGAGCTAATGATAATTCAGAATAGCTCGAGGACGAGCTAGCTTTTTCAAAGGGGGGGGATAATATTACGATTCTATCATACTAGCTTCTTAAACCTACTAGATATGATATCATCAGGAATCAGCTGAGTCTCGCTTAGCCGATTCTTACTTTGAGCTAGGGAATATATAAACGAGCAAAGGGACTTCCTTTCCTTTTTTCCTTCTTCTTTTCTCCTTAGTTTAGAATAGTCTTAATTGAACTAGTTCCTATCCAGCGGATCAGAACTTGGCTTCGTGATACCCTGAGTAGTACCTATTAACTCCCTTACGCGTTTGATCTCTAACCAGGCTGTATATAAACTAGACCCTTTTCATTTCCTTTTTATTAAGTTTTAGCTGTGATCCCTTAGGAGCCCTAATAGGCTCTCAGGATCCCAAACTAGACCCTTAGGAAAATAGATCTATGTTATGTCATAGGTAGTCGCCCATGGCAGTAGAGTATGAAGGTCTTATTCAAGGAGAGAGGTTTTATGGTCCGCAAACCTCAGAAATGTTCTCGGCTCCGATTTGGGAATCTTGTCCTGTGAGAAGCTACCAACTCTAAGACAAATTGGCAGCCAAGAACATTATCTGCCACCAGAACAAAGAATGAAGCACCTTTGCCGTGGACACAATAATTTCCCACAAGTATCTCGAAATCAAGCTTCCGGATGCGTACGGGAGATTTGCGAGGCTTGCGTCGCAGTCGGGCTAAGAGCCTCTTCCTATTCTGACCAGGTAAACCAAGTATGCTTTTCTGAATTCAAGGTGTAAAGCAGGCACTAACGAATAATTTGATAGGAAACCAAGGGAATCATAGAATCAATTGCATTGATTCCTAGACTCCAGCCCCAATTACTATCATGGAGGCAGCGCCAGTGCCGCTGGTGGAAGGAGCAGCTTCAACCAGCTCTAATCTCACAATGGCAGTAAGCAAGCACCTCCCTCGTTCCTTCCCTTCATGAAAACTTGCCTCGCTCGTTCCCTCTTCCTTTGCCCTCGACGTAGAGGGCAATAATGCCCATTTCTCCCTCTCGCTCCTCTTCTCTTTGCCTTTCAAGCAACCACCATCAAACCCATAAACACGAACACCACCGCCACAATGGGTCTTTCAGACCATTGTCTGTCTCTTTCGGGGTGGGGCATGACCATCGCAGGCCTCGCGCTTGCAATATTGGCGCTTCTGTGGGACTCTGGTGGTTTTGGGGGTGTTCGTTGGGTGGGAGATTCTTTGGGTACTTATTGGTTGATATCTTCGATTGCCGTGGCTGTACTGATCTTTTAGTTTCATAGCTGGAAGTCGGAGTTGGAGAAAGCGGAGGAGAGGAAGAGCTGGAGGGGAGATGTTGTTCTTAGAAGTCATCACCACTAGTATTTAGATTGAATTTGGATTCTTGTTATGTGTTTCAAGTTCTCATTTTCTAGCTGATAGCACTCAATCTGACTGACTTCCGTTCTGTTGCAATAGTCTTGTCAAGTTCAATAAAAGTAAAGGAGCTCCCTTCCACGATCTTCCCTATGTCTTATAGTGTGTCGCTTTCCCTCACAAAGATCTCCCTATGTCTTGATACATGCTTACTCCAATCCTAACCTAAGCCCAAGTGTATTTCATACCATCGATCTTGTGGCTTCATAAGCCTGTCAAACTAGTGATTGACAAAGGGCATTAGGTTTGCCTTCATGTGTTGGCCCCAAGCAATGACATGTTGCACATCATTAATCAAGTGCAACCGGCCACCGAGCGCCTCGAATCGATAATTCTCATGCTTGTAAAACTGAACCTCGAGGCCAATCTGAAGCATACCATAAACATTCTTCGTGTCGTTGTCGTTATTAGCACAAACTGTATGTAGATGGTCTGCGAAAGTGGACCAGGATTGCCCGGGGACCTTGGTCTCACCTAAGAGAAAGTCGTACTCGTACGAGCTTCCTCCAGGTCTCGTAAGTAGCTTGAACACGGTGAAATCGGGATGCAGATTGGTCGCCATGTCTTCTTGCAATACAGAGTATCCTTCACCGGGGGTGAAGATCCATTGCAGAATTCCGGACATCATCCGTCTGTACAAAGGCTCGGGGGACTGTGGCGTCCTTTCTAAAGCCGAGATTCGGGTTGCGACATGGCGATCGTCAAGGTAGGTGGCGGGAGGTGGGGGGTAAGGGTCAGTCAAGCATGCGCGACCAGTTCGTTGATTGTTCCTTGACCCCGAGCGTTAGTATACCTCATGTTAATGGGATGGTGGAAGACTGTTACCATTGTGGCCAAGCTTTAGTCAGATCACGAGCCCAAGCGTCCTGTTTCAGGGCATGGCAGTTAGCTGTTGGAGTCCATGTCATCGGTCATAGCCGAATTTGAGGAGTGAAGTATGAAGTAAACTTTTCATTGGTGACTTACGCCCGCAGCATCTTCCCAGCCAGCGGGAAGTTGATAACTCGTCACATTGGTGCCAGGATTGTGGTAATATATAAGGCCACTTGCGTCCGACCACTGGCGCCAAGTGCTTCCGCGGAGCTGGCCGAGGTCATAAGTTGTATTCGCCATACTGATTCGACCGAGTATATTATAGAAGATAAATGATGTAGAAAGTTCTGCGGTTGCGTCTGGAGGAACAACGGCGCTGTCTTAAGATCTGTGAGGATTTTGGGGGTTGGAGAGGAGCGCATACCTAAGGGCTCGAAAGGGACATTATATAGATTTCTAAAAGACGCAACCAACGAGGCAGCCTTCTCCACTTCAAAGCACAGCGGTAACTGCGACGGTGGCAGGCTCTAGGTTCGTAGCGCTGCAGCCGAAATGGAGCTGATTTTATCTTTGTACCATTATTTTTCTGATATTGGGATATTCATTGGCCGTCAGCACGCCAAAGTGAAACTTGTAGAATCTTTTGGTCACATCAGGTCTCGCAGAGGTTGGCGCAGCAGGCGTCCTTCGACCTTTGGGACAACAGGCGCGCGCTAAGCAGAGAATGCCTGCCAAAAAGAGCTTCGCGTGCCGTTGGAGTGTTTGTGATAGACAGACGTTGGTTGAGGACTTCGGTGTTTTGGGAAACTTCCAACATGCGGAGAGGTTGGGGTCGAGATTGGAGATGTTGGGTTCGGTTGTGGCAGCCACTATGCTCCTTGTGGTTTGTTCTGCCGTCACCACTTTGACCGCCTACAACCTCAATCACCCCGCTATTCTCGCATTCCTCCAATGTTCCATATTCAACTGCAAGGCACAAACCCATCTAAGCTGCGGAAGCTTTTCGACGCTGCTTGTTCTATCTGATATTATCAATTTACAGCATAATCCCTCGTCGCTGAACACGATGTCGACAACGTTCCAGATCATCACCGAAGGTAGGCCTCCATTTGTTCTTCCTCTACCCATTACTGGGGAGCTCATTTGGTGTATAGGACGTGTTTATATTTTCAGCAGACGGGAGTTGGAGTTTGAGGTCACTATGGAGAAAGCGCACAAAATTCTTCAGGGGAATTCAAAGGGTAAATCCGATAATCGGCATCTTTTCAAACAGCTCCGGTTCATACTCACAACTAACTTAGCTTCTACGTTCGATGCTCTATACACAGGTATAGCTGAGAAGTGGCTCCTCCGAGACGATGTTGTACAACCCTTTGGTGATAGACGCCAGAACGTTAGGTTTGTCTGCACTTTCAACCTCGATCAGGACCTATTGTGCTACTCGGACGAGAGTGGCCATATTAAACTCTCCTTGGATCGTCTACGGAAGCCCGACTATGAACCTTTGCAACGATTCGAATTCACTCCCTTCAAAATAGCGCCTCCTCCCCCACTGGACTTCGCTGAATTTCCCCCGCCGCACAAAAAGCCTTTAACGCCTATACCCAAAAGGTTTCTTGACTTTGCTCCACGTATCCTTTCAGACTTCGCACATCAATGGCGCCATATACTCCGGTCATCTTACGCAGAGTCTACCTTTCGAAGGCTCGCAAAAGCTATTGTTAGTATAGCAACATACGATTTTCGAGTCGATGAGGTCTCCACGAGGCAACACATCTACTTCAGGAGTCCTTACATTACCGTTCTCGATGTACCATCTTGGGAACCTTACAAATGTCACTTGTTTAGTGTTGGAGATACTACGATCGTTCTAGACCAAGACCTGCAGAATGCCTTGAAAATCGCGAAAGATAAAGCAAAAGAAAACAACAGGGCTATAAATCCGAGTAATTGCATCGAACAGCGCACCTATCTACTTTTGTCGGTGCGATATATGTTGGTCTGCTACGTCGACTCCAGCGGAGCTTTCTCATACTCAGCACCAATAACTCTCATGGATGGCCTCACTCTACCTTCCCTTTCCGCTATACATCTCCTCCTTCAAGCCCTATCGCCCTCTCGACCTCTAGCCCGCACACTTGTTCACGACCTTCCTTTGGAAATCCAAGACCGAATCTTGGAATACGTTTCAGAAGGCTCATTCGAAGCTGCAAGGGTCGGATGCATTTTGGGTATAGGTTCCCCGTACACATGGATGAGGGCCATTGATTGGCGAAGGCGAGGTGGTCCCATCGAACTTTTCATCTCTCCTTCGCATCGCATAGAAAACGCGCCAGTCGAGTCGAAGATTTGCTTTGGGGATGAGTTCAGTGGGGTGTCTTACCGGTGACGGTGTCCCTGAAGTATGCAACGGATCTAGGTATACCAGAGTGGTCGATACGTCGGTCAGTCAGTCATCAGTTGAGGATTCTCCTCAACTGAACGACTGACAGAATACCCCCTGACTGATAGACTGAAATGATGAATCGATCAGTGACTGATCAGTTGCGGGGTAAAATGAGGGGTAAAAATGAAGATATATTATTTTTTTGAAACTTAATAATGTAGTACTCAGATAGACCTTCCATACGAATAGTACTTTGCTTTTACCAATTGAATATACCTCTAATTAGCTTAGGCTAGTCCTAAGTCTCTTTAAGGGTTAATCTCTTATAATAATATACTTTAGAAAGAAGGTTAGAGAGAATATAAGTATTATAGTATAAGATCTCCTAAAAACATTTATTATATAAATCCTAGTAACTTAAGTTAATTATCTGATTTATAAAGATATTATATAAGCTAGATATATACTTTTATTAAATATCTATTAATATTTTAACTCTTAATAACTTTTTTATTTTTAGACTAATTCTAGATTTTATTTAATAGGTTTATAGTCTTAACTTAATACTTTTTAATAGGCTGGTCAAATGGTCTAGACCGAACCAGACTATAGCTCTTTTATAGACTATTTTAAGACTATAGTCTGAAAATGACTATTATTATAGACTATTATTAAGACTAGACTATATAGTCTTTATCAAGAATGATCTAGGACTAGACTATAGCTCTTTTATAGACCGTTTTTGAGACTAAATCATATAGTCTTTATTAAGAATGATCTGGTTTAGTCTAAGACTATATCATCTAGATAGACTAGACTATATTTCTCAGACCGTTTATATTTTATATTATATTATATTATATGATATATATATTTAAAGGATAAAACTTTTAATGATAGATTCTCTATATTTTTGGTTTCTAGAGCCTATAGTATTACTATTAAGTATTACTACTGATCTAAATCATAAATTCATAATATAAATCAATCTATAGGAATCTTTCTTATAGGAATATTATAAAATAGAATTATTTTAGAGTATCTTAATATATCTCTATTAATAGAAGCAGAGCTTCTTATCTTATTTATTATAATTATAACTAAAAAGGCTTACTTCCTTAAAGATATAATAATAGAGGTATAGAACTATCAAACTAATGATATATCCCTACTCTGAATTATTACTTGCTTTATATAAATAGTATATATATTTATAGCTATAAAACATTAGTACTTATCAATAGACCTAGATGAAAACTTACCTTTAAAGAAGGAGACTAGATATACCTCTAATGCTTTCTAAAGAGCTAGAATAATAGATGACTAGAAGTAGAGACTATTTATAAGATTATATAGATCTAAGGTAATCTCCCTAACTATATACTAAAATAGTAATTTTAGAATCAAAAAACTAATTTACTACTAATAGTAGTATATTTCATTGAATACTCATACTATATTAATTAGTATAATATAATAATAGATATAAAGAAGAAAATAGGAACTTACTTCCTAACTTAGAAGGATAAGTAATTATAGAGGAGCTATTAGGCTTTAGAATAGAATAGGCTTAATTAGGATTATTATATAAAAATACTGCTTTAGCTTTCTCTTATCTCTGAATATAACTAGTCTTCTTAACTCGATATAATATAAAATAGCTAGCTATCTAGTCTAAGAGGAGAAATACTAAATATTAGTATATAATAATATAAGGATCTAATAAAGACTTATCCTTATTTTTCTACTTTAGTATTTACTTAGTATAAGCTATTATAGAGAATTAAGTAATTAATATATTACTATTTTATATTACTCTTAAAAATCCCCTAATTTTAAAGGTAAAATAAAGAAATTCAAAGCTTATTATAAGGTAATTTTTAAAGGTTAAAAGACGTGCTTATAGAATAAGAATAATTATAATATTATTATAGAGTATTATTAAATGCTTTTATATATTATATAGAGATTAGAGAGATATCTAAAAAATCTTAGTTTATTAGTATAAGACTAAGGTTTAAAAGTAGAGATTAGTATATATATATAAGGCTATCTAGATTATCTAATATACTATGATATTTACTTTATAATCATTCTTATTATAATTTCTATTATTCTGATTTCAAGAATATTAATAGTATGACTCATTAATAGAAGACTTATATTATATAATATATTAGAATAAAGAAATTCTAGTCTATAATAACTTACTATTTAAAGAATACTACTAGCCTTTCTTTCCTTTCCTTTTAACTCTCCTTTAATATCTTAGAACCCTAGTAAATACTTCTAATCTTTACTTTCTATTATCTATGAGTCAGGTAATAATAGTATATAGTAATAGAAACCTACTTAGAATAATCAATAAATCAATATCATAGATTCCTTGCTTTTATTTGATGATAAGCATATTTAGGTATAAGAGAACTCTTATATTATATAAGAGAAAGCATAGAGTATAAATCATTAGATAAGTTTCAAAACCTTTATAGAATAATCCTAAACTAATAGAATAATTCTAGGCTTATAATAGAGTATATAAGATTAGGATAAAGAAGCTAGACTAGAAAGGCTTATCTGATATAGAAAAATAATTAGAGATTAAGAAGATAAAGGAATAAGTTATAGATACTCGAATAATAGCTAATAGAGATATAGATTTAAAGCTAACTACTATATTAAATAAAGAAGACTCTATTATTTAAGGAATTAATAAGGAGGAGAAGAAGGAGAAGATAAAGACCTTAGAATAAGAACTAGTATAAGTTAGTAAATATATTCCTTTATTCTTATTCTATGACTTAGATTATACTAAACTCAATATTAAGACTTATCTACTAAGGATATAGAGATAGAGGAGGGCTCTTTAATTAATAATATTATTACTAAGACCTTTAATAAGAATATAAAGCTATTAATTAAGTACTAGGAGAGGTATATTATTACTATAAGATAATACCTAGAGCCTAATATATCGAATAAGGAGTTATAGAAGTTTATATAGAATACTAGTAATCTTATTAATATTACTTAATATCTAGAGAAGTAGAATAGAAATAATATAGATATTAAGAAGGAAATAAAGGAAGGTAATAAGAAGAAGGAGAATAATGATAATACTAATGATCTAGAAGTAGTAATTAATAGTAATAAAGAAGATAAGGATAATAATAAAGATAAAGAAATGAGAGATTTTATTATTAATAATAAATAGAATACTATTATGATTTATTTATAAGTAGCTAGAATCATAAGTTATATCTACTTTTAGGTTCTTATATAACTATACTTTTTATCTAAGAAGTTAGTTTTATTATATAAAATGAATATTATATAAAATAAATATATATTCTAATAGTATATAATAATAATCATCATATCTATACTAAACTAATATAAATAGTATTACTATTTAGTATTACTACTTATAATATATAATTATAATTTAGAATCTATCCCTTATAGATTAGAAGTTTTATTCTATTATTACTTTATCTATACTAAACTAATATAAATAATATTATTACTTATTATTACTATTTATAATATATAACTATATAGCGATATATAGAGTATAAGTAGTTATAGTAGAGTATATATAATCACTATTTATATAATATTACGATTATAATATATATAATACTGAGCTATAATCACTGCTTAGTACCTTAGTATCCTACTTAGACCTTAGTATATATATAATCACTGATCAGAGCTTTGATCTATATAAGTTAATTAGATAGTTTTTCTCCTTTATTTTCCTTTTCTTTCCTTAAAATAGAATCAATCAATTAACTCTACTAAAGAGCTCTATTTCTCTCTTAAAGTATATATTCTCTGATTAGACCTATATTTTAATATATAATAGTTATAAGCTTAGTATTATTAATACTCTAGAAACCATACTTCTCTAAGAGCTATAAAGTATATACCTTAAACTACTTATATGATTTAAATAAGGGAATTATAAAACCATATATATCTAATCTTTTAATCCTCTTAATTAACCTTTAACTCTCGTTCTATTATCTAAAGAACTATATGACCTATCTACTATTAAGTCATTAGTATTAATAATTCAATTTAATTATATTATCTATTAGTTTATAAACCTAATCTCTTAGAATAATGAGCTCTAATACCTTAGGTAAGGTTCTCTCTATTAATATTATTCTTCATAGATAAAGCAATTATATAGAATAACTAGATCAGCTAAAATATTACTTAGTTAGGCTTAATCTCTAGGAATACCTTAATCCCTATTCTAATCTAGAAGAAGACCTAGAAGAAGATCAAGATTTTAATCTAGTAGAAGACTCAACTAAAGATCTAAATACATTCAAGACTATTAAAGATCTAATAAAGGAAGTCATAACTCAATAGAAGGAATAAGTAGAGCTCTATAAATAGGAGATGATAGAGTATAGAAGACTTAATATACTATTATCGTCGATAACTATAAGATCAATACTAGATACTCAAACCTTAGCCTCTTCTATAGACTAGCCAATGATCCGGTCCGGTCTAGACGAGAGGCCTTTTTATAGACCGTTTTTGAGACCAAACCGTTTAGAACTAAAAAGGGAGACCATATTTGAGACCGAATCGTTTTAAAACCGAATCGAATAGTTCGGTCTCAAATTGACTAGTAAGCAGAGACTATTTTTGAGACCAGACTAAAACTAGACTAAACTATTTGGTTTAGTCTAGTCTAGACTATAGTCTAGATTTTTAAAATACTATTTATTTAATTTTAAGACC
>QYAO01000154.1:0-11422 GCA_003988895.1 Hyphodiscus sp. D1413
ACTCTAAGCTATATAAGACTAAATAAAGCAATTAAACTTAATAGTTTATTTAATATAATTAATATAAAGTAAAATRGTCTAGGATTTTTAGTCCTAGACYATAATGGTTTGGTCCTAAAAAAAAGCAGGGACCGTTTTCAAAAACGGTCTCAAACCTTTAGACCGAAACTTCAAACGGTTCGGTCCCAAATTATTATAGGGACCGTTTTTAGAAACGGTCTAGGAATTTTGAGACCGAACCGTAATTTTTCGGTTCGGTTTGGTCTAGACCGCGGTCCCACGGTCCGGTCCGGCCAGCCTAATAGTACTCTTATAGCGATATATAGAGAATGAGTAGTTATAATAGAGTATATATAATTACTATCTATATAATATTACAATTATAGTATATAGAATACTAAGCTATGATTATTGCTTAATATCTCTATATCCTACTTAGACCTCGATATATATATAATTACTGATCAGAGCTTTAATCTATATAAGCTAGTTAGATATTTTTTCTCCTTTATTTTCCTTTTCTTTCCTTAGAATAGAATCAGTTAATTAACTCTACTAAAGAGCTCTATTTCTCTCTCAAAGTATATATTCCCTGATAAAGTATATATTCCCTGATTAGACCTATATTTTAATATATAATAGCTCCTGATCTAGATGATAATATAGAATAGACTAAGAGAGAGCTTATAAACATAGCTATGATTTCAGATGATTATAATATCAGAACTACTTTAGAGCTACTAATGGATTTCTAAGAACTAGATTGATTGAATTATATAATAATATCATATACTAAGGGATAATGATTAAGAAGAAGTAAGTATAAGAATCTAACTAATAATAAGACTATACTAGTTAGGTTTAGACTAGGTTCGGATATATATATAAGGGCCCTTTTCTCTTATACTATAGAGGTTATATTTCTTATTTCCTTTATACTAGACCTATAAGATCAGAGCAATAGATTTACTGATATATACTCCTATATACCCCTATATATGACCCTCTACTACTTCCCTATATCATTATATTATAGACCATTTAATGATTTGGTCTAGAAAACCCTGGACCAAACTACTATAGTTCAGTCCCAAAAGAATATTATAGACCATTAAACGGTTTGGTCTGAAAAATCCTGGACTAAACCATCAAAATATAGTCTGGTTCGGTCTAGACCAAAAAATATCAGTTCGGTCTAGCCAGCCTAATGACGAATAGAAGAGAATCTAGGAATCTATGATATTTCATCAGATAAAGACTATAGACTAGAGCTAATACCTACTCTTCTTGATATTAAACCTGAATTACCTTGTCATTTGGATAGGACTCAGTCATAGCAGGTTTTACTAAGACTAGAGGATAGAAGAAGGAAATGAAAGCATCATTAATACTTATATATATAGAAAGACAAGCCATAGAGAATATAATATCTAGTTCTTCTTCTTTAAATATAATCAATTATATATATAATTAAATGATATTCAATGATTAGCTAGAAGAGATATCTTATATAACAAATAATAAGTAGGGTTAAAGCGTTCTATGGTATGATATCTACTTTATAAGCGAGTGGTTTAGATAGGAGAAATGATATTATACTAATATTTATACTAATCAGAAGATATATAGCAAAAAAGGTAGATTACGTAAGTAGATACCCACCGGGTACCCGTCGGGTGCCTGTCTAGTGGGTTTTATCCACCGGGTGGGCTTTATAAATTTCTAACCCACCCATGGGTGCTTATTACCCCAACCCACCCAGTGGGTACCCTGTGGGTGACCGGGTAGATATAGCAGCCTACTATTGGCTATAAGTTCAATGGTGATAATATCCTTGGATGGCAGTTGGATGATACCCCAGGCTTTGAACTTTAATACCTGAGTAGGGTTTGTAAATAAAGTAAGTTCTTGAAGAGATATAGTACTGTGATGAGGGGTAAAGCTAGGATATGGTCAGTGATTCGCCATGAGCAATCCAGTATAGTTAAGAGAAGGCAATATATAAGATGCATACTTTAAAGACAAGAGAATTCAAGCTTTACCTACCTCCTAAAAAAATTCGATTTTAGTCTTTTGAGAGGTGAATTCACTCTGAGGTAAGATTCAATCTACTGCTAAGTATTGGTCTTAGTAGAGCTTCTAGGTAACCCATGTCTACTGAAGGTAGTACGCAGATCTAGGATCCGAGGGTGCCGGCCTCTACTACTGCATCACACAACGACGGGGGCTCGTAAATCGATCCTTATAAATCCCAACCTCGCCAATTACGCCTGGGACACATCGCCTATGCACTGTAGGCTTCGCCATATCGGTCTGCTTGCTACTTGGAGAATTGGCGTTTCTCGCCTTGATAGGAAGGGGAATGGCTTTATAACTTTATAATCACATCACTTTGATGAGCATAGATATTCAGTAATGGCATTGCTTATTCTTTATACTTAACTTGAGCTTTCTAACCCTAAGTCAGCTAATATGCTTTATCAGCATCTGAACAAGATTTTAGGCAAGTTGACCACCCTCTCCAATTAATAATAGGAATTCGGGACAGTGGATGAGATTTTCTACCTCGCATGTTATATATAGCATCACTAATGATCTCAAATCGTCCATGGCATCAACAAGATCCGGTGTATGGTCATTAGAGAAGGTATATCGTAACAGCTCTATAATGTCGGGTCGTCGGGCTGCATATAGAGTGAACGATGTTAATGTTTTGTGAAGCTTAAATAGAGCGAGGTTTTTCAAGGAATGAATGCCCCATTTTTCTATAAAGATGTCTAACTGTGCATGGCCAAGGAAAACTGTAGTATAATCCTCTATAGGATCAGAGTTCTCTCGAACTTCACATCGCGCTGCCAAGATTGTACGAATTGTCTCTGTATTAGAGCTGGCCGTGGAGTGATTGTCGCAAGAGGCTACTCTTTGATGGTTTTTTCGGTTTTTTCGGTTTTTCGATCTTCGATCCCCAACCAAAGACGTTGACTGACGCTGGCTCTGGCTCTAGCGCCGTCTCTACTCGCGCCTCCTCTATAGATCTGCTTTCATCACGGTCCGTTGTAGAAGCATCGTATGATATAGCGACAGGGGCCGAAGTATCCAGAAGCTCGACAGTCGGTATGTGAGTGAAATCTGGCGTAGTATAGTCTCTAGTATACGCGAACTGACAGAACCGTATGAAAGTATCTTCTTTGATATCCTCAAAGATTACCTTTCCTTTAGAGGCTTCTCCTATAGATCCGTTAATAAGAACATCGAGCGCCTTCGACTGTTTGGCAATAATAGCTGTGTGGACTGGAAACGCTGCTTGATTCTCGTCGACGACAAATACAAACTGTTTTGATCTGAAAACACTATTCTATAAACTAAGCTTTAGACTATAGGGAGGAAGTTAAAGACCTACTCTACCTCTAACGCTGCCATTACAAAACCTGATTGCTCTAAATACTGTACTAGAAGAATGATTCGAGTTGGATTTTGGTTTGTCGCAGGCGTCGCGGCGTTCGCTCTTCAGAGACCCTAGTAAAGATAAAGAGTTAGCTAGACTTCTAAACAGTACTTCGGTATACAAAAGAATCAGGTAGGCACCATTGCTAATGTATAGACCAGTTGGTCGATCCTTTCAGTTGGTCATGGGAGTGTTGTCAACGCTGATCCGATGTCAAGTAATTCTCAGGCAGTAAGGCTTTCACCTGATGTAGCCGCTCGAATGTATGATTGCCTATGTATTCGGATAGTACTGACTAATAGTATTGTTATGCCTGAGGCTAAAGGCGATTCCTCGAAACACAGCTCAACTTAATGATGGAGCTTTCTCTATCGTTTGTTCCTTGTGAATAGTCTTTTATACGATTTCAGACTTAAATTAAAGAGCAAACTCGAACATAAGCGCAATCAATCATGTCTTCGAGAGTAGTATATATAGATGCTCTAAAGCTGCAACTAAATGGGAAAGATACTTCAACTTATATGGACTATGCTCTCTCATACGGAGAAAGTCATCTTCTTTGAGCTCTGATATATCCTTTTTTGATCCCTGTCTCATTGCTAGGAACTCGAAGTATGGCCGGTAATAGGTTGCAATTGTTATAAACAGCTCGTTTGCACACATAGAGACTAGCCAGCGACTCAAGGCTATATTAGCAGAGCAAGTATATATATATAGAAGTAACCTACCGTTTTATGAGCCATATATTACCATCTTTATCAGGTGAGAGGGTACTCATGAAAGCAACCATCTGAGCAACTTCTTATAAGCGAACTTCATCTGTTTGATGACCCTTCTTGACTTCCAAGATGCCAACAATATCAGTACGACAAGCTGCGCTTGTGACTATGCTGTCAACCCGAGCTTTATAAGCTTTGTACCCATCTAGGAGAAATTTAAAGGCAAGCCGTCGTGGGTCTATATTGCCCGAAATGCCGAAGTACCAAGTGATAGGTAGCATCAGGTTGATCAGACACTGGTTCACCGTCTGCTCATCCTATACATTAATCTTAGCCTGTTCAAATTTGGTAGTAGATCCTTGGCCCGAAGGGGGTTCCTTAAGTGATTCAGACGTGCCCAGTGTGAATCCCAAGCCTAATCGCTCAAAAGCATCATTGACAGAATAAGATTTTTTGGTTGGTGTCTCGAATGTGTACTGACGCGTCTGCTGTGCTCGGGTTCTTAAAGAAAGTGGTGGAGAGATATCACAGTATGTCACTGTAGATCCTCCGGTCTCTTTGCCCATGTTATCTCGTTCGATGAGAGACAAAAGAGACAAAAATGGCCCGAAGCATCCTGCTTTCACGAAGTCATGGGCGGACCACGCTTTACTAGTCCCGTCGGCAGCATATCTTTCTAGGACCTGGAGTAATCCCTTAAACTATGGGCCTTGAATGGCCATTTTGGCCTCTCTCTGCCGCACCGCGGAGAATATTTCGAGGTCCTTTATCCACACCGTTTCGATACCTGTTGGACGCGATCGAACGACGTCTGGTATAGTGTTGTGAAGTATACATAGAAGAATTGCGCTCTTGTACCTGAAACGGCTTCCACTCTCAAACTTCGCTATTTCGAGGTCCTCAGCTCCATAATTAGCATAGATACGCCTCCAAGATTTAATGTTGTCTGGAAGGATAGATATCGGCATTGGATCACAAGCTAGATAATATAGCTATGGGATTAAGTTAGACGAGTATAATATAGGATTCGTGAAGACTAACAAGAGGTAATGTTATACCTGCCTAAACCTTGAACGTAAAGTAAACAGCGACAGTAGATAAGTGATGCCGATTGATCATGCGATATAAATTTCATTTATTGCTATAGCAATAGCCAGGTGGATTTATTGTGCCTGAGGCAATCAAAGTATAAGTTCAGATACCTCATGTTTATAATATCGATTTCAATATCACAACGCCAATTCCGCGACCCGTTCCGCAGATATATTACAACAATACGACATTCAGTCTGCGGCTCAAGACTATGTGCCCTCCTAGAAGAAATGCAAACTCGCTACTCCTATAACCGCCTGGTCTGGCAGTCACTGAGGAACGGAAGCAAGACCATGGACACCAGAATGGCAGAGCTCTTGGGAATCACTATTGACTCGAGCCACAGAGAGAAACGCACCACAGCCCAGTCATTGGCCTCGCCACCATCATCTAATGCGACTTCCTCCATTTATGTCGAAAGCCTCTCCATTGCCGCCTGTCTCCGCGACTCTATTCTTGCAATTTCCGGCCAAGGAATGAGCAAGCTTTTACAATGGCCATAAGTTTTGCCTTGCCTGCCCAACTTGATGCTGTCTAATACCTACCGTTACAGCGACTCATATCGAGTCTGGGACCCATATTGGGGCTTTAGTGCCATTATGACCACCGGGGATTTAGCTATAGCTCTTGCTATCACAGTATACTCGCATACCGTATCCGCCGCCGAGATATTGACGACCGAGTTTGTTACTTGTCAAATTGTCGCTGATATTGCCTAGCAAGATGACAGCATCCAGAACGACTTTGAGAATACGAGAGCGTCGGCACTGACATAGCGGCGGCTCCAGAGAAGGGCAAAGGAGAATATAGAATATGGGTCTAAGTCAGGTCTGTGACGATTACCTATTAGTTATAACATGTTCTCAACGACGATGCTGTGCTGACTTCTACCTGGCAGATCCGGATTATCTCTATATATGGGCGGAATGTTCGAATGTTGAACACGACCTTCACTGAGGAATACTATAAGTCACTAAGCAAGGCTGGTCAAACTAGCTTTAGCAGCCTCCATGTCTATAGCGAATCGTTTCCTGAGCTTAGATACGATGATACTGAGGTCACCAACCTCGCACAATTATTGATGACCAATACATAACAACGGGAATCATTGGAAATCCCTACCACAATACCCGAACGGTCAGAGCGATATGGTATTTGTGGTAGTCAGGCAAATGCCAAAGCCGGTGACATAGACCCTAGTTGGATCACTTTGGCACATTATCATTGACATGCTATCTTCCTAATGTGAGTCTTTACAATCGACTCGCAGAGGATCTTCTGATAGATAGGCAAGCGCAGTTCCCTTCTTGATCATCAGACGCCGAAGGATTGCCATCGCGGGTATGCGCATTTTGTGCTACTTAAAAGGATACAAAACGGTATTGCGTAGAGTTTTGCTCCGGGCGTGTGGCAGAAGCGGAGGCTGTTAAAGTCCACATCAGAATGGCTTGGGGATATTGCGGGTATTGGTTGAACGTATCCCGGGCGGCTGCTATGTATGATCTTACCGTCTAGAGTCCTGTAGTTTATCTAGGAAGGCAGCAGTAGCAAAAAAGCAGCTAATTAACGCCAAATAAAAATATGCCAAGGCTTATACAATGTGGATGGAGCCTACATAGATCGATAGATCGGATGATAACCACCAACCCACTATCCTGAAAATGACAACTATTAGAGGTACCAAGAACTTTGTTGAAAGTGCGTCGTGCTTAGAGTTGTGGAAACCGCACTGAATTACAGAAAGAGCTTGGGCAGTGTACGTCATGTTGGGTGGGGGGGAAAGCTTCGAGTGGTTAATATTTTATTTACACTTGGCTATCCCACGTAACAGCTACACAAAGTCGCCGTAATAATATACGCTACAAAGCGTGCTGAGTGTGCTGAAGCAAGTATGGATTTCTGCTCCTGGTACGTCCAGAACACACGATCCTATATTTCGACTTCAATCAATATGACTAGGGCTGAGCATCTAAATAAATGGGATTTCTCATATCTCTCAAGTCAACAGATTTTGACAGTTCAGAAGTAGTAGAGAGCGGAAATAGCACCTTGAGCTTTTTAACATCGCTATACAAGAACCAAGGTTTGCATTTAGGATAATATGTAAATAACATCTAGTGTATATGAGACTATGCAGCACTCCTAATAACATCTCCGAGGATTAGGTGCCCCCCTTGTAGTCTCGCGATCCTGTCCTCTAAAAATTCCCTCTGCCGTTTCGCTGATGTAGGCTCGACTGCGATTTCCTCTGCCTGGCTCTCGGACAGTCTGTTGACAACAACAGGAGAGAAGATGTTCTCGATCCCCTTCACAATATGTCGTTCGATCACTTGAGTTGTTACGTTTGCAATGAATGTCTTCTGAGAGACCTGTATAGCGAGAAGTTAGCTTTGCTTGATGAAGCTGAAGGTGCCTGACCTTGTAGATGGCGAATAAGCAGTCTAGCGCTTCTTCGCAACTGTGTTTCTCCATATCTGGGTCACTACGCTGGGAATATCTGTTAACGGCTTGACCGACGTCTATGCTCGTGGATTTATGAGTCGAATGGCACCCATCGAGATGCTGGTGTTTGGTTGCTGCTTCGATAGACTCAGCCAAGTACTTTGATTCTCTGAATCGACGCCGTTTCTTTATTGTGTCGGTATAATAGTGATTGTAGTTGATAGGGTAACTCTTGAGATCGTCTGTGATCAATTTAAGCTCATGGATCGATGCCACATTCCTTCTCCTCAAAGGATCATGGATCTGAGAGGACCAGAGGCGAGGCTGCATATCCTTCGGACACTTCTCTTGGAGTAGTATCTCAAGAAACCGGCGACAGGCTTGTGCGACTCGCTCAATGTGTTCCTCCGCTAGGGAGTGCCAGTTTGATGACTGTTCCCAGAATAGTTCACCGACAAGAAGCGGATTGAAGTTCCCGGGCAACTCTCTTCCCCGCGTTCTAATCAGGACCTGGCTCACCCAATCCTGTGCTTGTTCCATTGACATGTTCTTGGGATGTCCGGGTTTAGGTACCCTAACAGCGCTAGGAGGCAGCAGAATCATGTCTACAGCTTGAGGAGTGACAGATTGGAGAAGCGGGTCCCCAGACTCTGCTGGCCTCTCGATGTGATATTTGTGCCCTCTTATGCGAAGTGTGGCAGGAAACTCTTCGTTCATTTTCTGGATGACAGCTCGCAACCTGCGGATGGTTGTAGAGGAGTTCAGTGAGAAGGCCGAATCAGTATCGTGTGTGAAGTAGTTTCCTTCGTAGTGGCCTCCGACTGCTGCTTTGCAGACCTCGTAATAGTCGAGGCTGAGCTGTGCCAGATATGCCTTGCAATCCTGCGCGGATGACCGTCGGCTCCCCATCACATCCAGCTGATTCTCAGCATCGGCCAGAGCCTCCTGGAGATCCTCTCGAAGCTGTGGAAGCTCCTGCTTGACATGTTCAAAGAGTAGCTGACTGAGACGAGTCCTCAAAGAGTCGATGCCGACACACTCCTGGGAGAGAGTCCTGAAGTTGGACTTTCTGAAGTATGAGCTCTCTGACGCATTGCGTTCTAGGAAAGAGCTGCCATTCTCATCAAAGGCTCGATTCTTAAGTACATGCCAGCCAAGATTAAAGACGACATCCTCATTGCGCGCTAGGGCGATGAATGCCTGCTCCATGTCCGAGCCAGCAGGAAGCCGGTCCGGCTTTGTGATAATGCCTAGGGTCCGCTCTCCTTTGGGGTCAACTTTCCTGACCTTGGTGAGAATTCCTTGATTGGCATAATCGTTGGTAGCTATAATGATGGCCAGGCAGATGGTATAGGGCTGTAATAGATACTGATCCATTATCTCTGCCATAAGCTCTATATCAGCTTTGGTCATACCCTTTGTCTTGGTCTATATAAGTCCTGAGAGATCAACTAGCATGAGTTAGGGACATGATGGCCCCTCGATCTCAATACTCAGCACGTCCTTAGCAAATGCTCTAGGATTGGCTGAGGTTGAGAGGCTGTCGATACTCATTATAATCATTGCTTTTGCTATGATATCTAGAAGCTCTCTAAAATCTATTATAAGGGCTTTAAAGGATCTGATCGACTCCTATTCTAAAATAGGACAGTCACTATCTAGAATCACCTTAATAGTTAGAGAGCTTGTCAGGGCTCGGCACAGGATGATCTCAGTGGGAAAGTATTGAGTTCTGACCTGAGATATCAGGCCCGAAGCCCTAAGTGCTAAGTTAGTGCACGTATCGCCCACACACACCTTATTAGCTAGCCAGGCGGGCCATTTCTATATAGTGATCAATGCGAACTGATTCCCCCATTCGTTGTTGCTAGTTATAAGAGATCTAACCCACCTATTGTCTAATTAGTTAGAACCGAGAACCCAATACTTAGTAAATATACGGGCTTATTACAATGATCTGCGATATCTCGTCATCACATTCATTTAGATATTGCGCGTTGTCATAGAGCAGGAGCAAAGACATATAGAGGACAAGCCGCGAAATCGAAAGGAAGCCGAAAAGAAGACATAGCCTACCATATTCGAAGAATACCTATATGTCTATCACAAATTCCTCTTAAAGCCACTCTATGTCTAGATAGACAAGAAGCTTAGTATATAAGGCTCTATCACTAGTACTAAGAATAAGCCCTGATGCCATAGATAGACTTTCTAATACTATAGTAGCGACTCTTCGAAAGAGTATCCAACTATATCCCATGAGACATAGTACTTTTTAGCTCTATATAATTCCTTATAGAAAACGGACAAGAGCTTTATGACTGACTACTAGTAAGTAAAAAGGATATAGAAGCATATCAGCGCCTAGCTATTAAGCGACTAATAATATATATCATCTCCTACCTTTAGTAGATAGAGGAGGCTTACTATGAATTCAATTTAGGCCATAGTATCTTTTCGAGAACTATACTAATATCCTTAGTGATAGTAATAAAGAGGTTCAATAAAGTCTATAGGATCTCTATATTTTAAGTAGAGGATAAGAATCAGGTCCGAGTTCAAAACCATATAAAGCCAATCAGATATATATATATAAGGAGGCAGATAGTACTCAGAGCCTATATATAGTTATGGAATATAAATCGCCTCATAAGCTATCGGTCTCTAATCTATAGGCTAGACTTTTATAAGCTAATAAAGGGTCTATAAATATTCTAGAGGATATCATCAACTAGATTATAAATACTAACTGATCTATAGGAGAGGTTTATATACTACTCTAAGCGATTGATAATAGCTATAGTAACTCAAACTATAAGGGTATTTGAGGCCAAGTTAAAGTATAAAGGCTTAGTTTATTAGTACTATGAAACTCAAGGAGATTTTATACTAGTACTAGTTTATCTTAGGAATATCTCTCTCTCCTATCCCTACTTATTAGACTTTAAAGTCAGGATAGTTCATATATTACTTATATCATAGATAGGCGAGTAAGTATATAAAGATTTAATATTATATATAGGCCGGGATCTAGCTATAGAAACGAAAATAGCCATTATAAAGCTATTAAGCTATAGGATAGAGTATTATGATATTCGACTACTAAATGTACTCTAGAATCCCAAGACCAGTAATATAGTACTAGTGGATTTTGAGCGATTAGAGATATTAAAGCAAGTATTAATTCTTAAGGAGACTTTACTGAATCAGAAGCAAAAGGACTTCTACCTTAACCCTAAGACATCTTACTAAGGGCGTTTGATAGACATTCAATCAATCCTATAAAGTGCTTTGATTAAAACAATTCATATGATTAGATAGACTACTATAATTCCAAATCAGTAATAAATATATATTGGCTTACTTTTGCTATAGTACCCTCTCTATACTTTATTATCTAGTCTATATCTATTTATATTCTAAGTAGACTGGCTAATGGTCTGGTCTGGTCCAGACGAGAGGCCTTTTTATAGACTGTTTTTGAGACCAAATCGTTTAGAACTAAAAAGGGAGATCATATTTGAGACCGAACCGTTTTAAAACCGAATCAAATAGTTCGGTCTTAAATTGACTAGTAAGCAGAGACCGTTTTTAAGACTAGACCAAAACTAGACTGAACTATTTGGTTTAGTCTAATCTAGACTATAGTCTAGATTTTTAAAATACTATTTATTTAATTTTAAGACCTTTAATATTACTATTTAGTATTACTCTAAGCTATATA
>QYAO01000155.1:0-10846 GCA_003988895.1 Hyphodiscus sp. D1413
CTCTTTAATGACTGCCTTCCTCTTTATAGACGAGGCCATAATCCTGCTCCTCTTCTCTGGTCCCTTATAGGCCCCTCTGCTCTCTATGGGTGGCCTTATAGGTCATAACCTATAGCCTTCCTACTTATAGTCCTTACTACTATAGCATAGATAAGCATTAGTCTCTCATTGCTGGGATCGGACTTCCTTTGATATCTACTCCGCTTATAAACCCTTAGTACTAGGCTTATGGGTCTGGGCAGCCACTGCTTCCATCGCCTGAGTCAGTTCCCAGTCCATTGATTCTATAATAGCTTGGTTTATCTATAATAGCTAGATTACTAGCCAAGTCTTAAACCTATAGCTGTCCTTCTAGGCCTATAGGTCGTCTATAACCCTCTATATACCAGCGTAATAGCTAGCATAGTCCGCCGGCTCTTCCCTACTAATTAGGCGATCTATAAGCTCTCCTGATAATGCTATCCTAAGGAGATCCTTCTTGATTATATTATCCCAGGCCTACTCCTTGGCTTTAAGAAGTATCTATTCAAACTCCTAGAGGAACTCATAGAATAGGCGGCCCTCCTACTTGATCTTATTGATTTTGGACATTGCCTTAGCCTCCTTTTATAGGTCTATGAATACTAGGTCTATCTACTTAAATAATTCATAGACTATAAACTAGTCTATATCTTTTATAAACTCTATCTATAGGTATATCCTCTTTATGGCCAGCCCCCTTAGGCAATCTACTATATACTATACCTGCTCTTCCTCTTATCTAATCACTTATATATCAATTCAGAGTTTTGCTTCTAGCCCTCCTTAGAACTAGGGGTATATTGACTTATCTTTATAAGTATATGGATTAGGATAGCAGCGCGAGTGTTTTGGCTTGCTTTATAGGTCTATCGGAGGTATAATAGGTCGAATTGGTGGTATGGAAGCTGGACTCATGTCTATAAGGGGTCTCTGGGGACCATTATTGACTAGTATCTCTAGCTGTGAGGACAGCTGCTGGTTTGACCTCTATAGTGACTCATTTACTATTCTCTGATTCTCTATGAACTCCATCAACTACTAGGGTATGCTCTCTGCCTGCTCTGGCGGGCTAGTATTCTCTATAACTTCAATTGCGGTCTATAGCAGACGCTGCTTCTATGCGGTCTAGGCGACTGACTTGATAACCAGTCTATAAAGGACTTATTCTATGTGATCTAGACGACCGACTTATCAACTAGTCTATAATGGACTTACTTCTATGCGATCTAGACAATCGACTTGATAACCAGTCTATAAAGGACTTATTCTATGTGATCCAGACGACCGACTTATCAACTAGTCTATAACGGACTTACTTCTATGTGATCTAGACGACTGACTTATCAACTAGTCTATAATGGACTTACTTCTATGTGATCTAGACGACCGACTTATCAACCAGTCTATAAAGGACTTAACCCTAGTCTAATTAAAGATAAAGGATGAGTTTATTCTATTATAATGGACTGCTTCCGATAACTCAGGATAAGGTAGGTCATAGGTTAAACGATTAAGAATAAACTAAGGAACTAAGAGTATAATACAAGAGTCTTGAATATAAGTATTTGCGGGTCATAAACAATCCATTGTCCTAGTGACAGACCATAAGTGGTCCATCAGCTGACCTCTGACCAGCTCGGGCCAGTCCCGAGTCTCTTTAGGGGTTAATCCCTCACACTGATCTATTAGATAAGTAAACTAATTCAATTAAGACTATTCTAAACTAAGAAGAAAAGAAGAAGGAAAAAAGGAAAGGAAGTCCCTTTACTTATTTATATATTCCCTAGCTCAAAGTAGGAATCGATTAAGCGAAAATCAGCTAATCCCTAATAATATCATATCTAGTAGGTTAAGAAGCTAGTATAATAGAATCATAATAGGCTATATTATTACTAGTAGTCTTCTAAGTATTCTTATATTTTAGTATTCTAATATATGAGATTATTAGCTAAGTATAAGATGAATTAATATTATTAGTAATGATTCTAGATTAGTAGATATTACTAATAAATACTTATAGATATATTTTAATTCCCTCTTGAAAATAAAGTATAGATTGAGTTTAGAATTATATTATAAAGCTAAGTTCTGATCTATTAGATAGGTAAACTAGTTTAAGAAGGAAAAAAGGAAAGGAAGTCCCTTTACTCGTTTATATATTCCCTAGCTCAAAGTAGGAATCGACTAAGCGAGAATCAGCTGATTCCTGATGATATTATATCTAGTAGGTTTGAGAAGCTAATATAATAGAATCATAATATATTCTAAAAGAAAAGGTTAAGATATATATTTAGATAACTCTTATAGAGTATAAGCAAGTAATTAAGGAGGAGTATAGCTTGATAACTCTTGATCAAATATATAGAAGGATTCTTGAGATGCCTAATCATATACAGAAGCTTATAGATAATCCAGAGGCTCTAATACGAAGTGAGTTATGATAGAATAGTCCAAAAATTGATGATATTCGCTTAATTGGATGCGTCGCCTAAGGTATTACTACCCCTGTTGAACGCTTTTACTCAGTAAAAGCGTTTGCGTACATGGGCCGCTCTCTGACCACTGCCACTGCCAAGCCCCCACCAAAAAAACGCTTTTACTTGGTAAAAGCGATGGGAATACTGTTAGGGTATGGAACACAACGATTTGGAACACTCTTCCATAGCCACCTCCTCGCCTGTTATTATGCCGGAGAGCGAAGAGATTCCCATCCGTGGATACTTGACGCTAAAGTCAATGGGCTCGAAAGTCGTATACACCCTTACATTTTCTCAAGAGGAACTCTTACTAGAACGTGGTGGACTATCGCCGAGACAAGGCATTCCCCGGAGAGACTCGGAACATTTGTCTTTGCAAGAAAAGACCAAGAGCAGACATGTCAGGAATTCGCGATTTTCGGCCCAAGAAGACAAACTTCTTCTGCAACTAAAAGGAGATGGTCTATCGTGGGATGAGATTTCACACCACTTTTCCGAGAGGAGCAAGGGGACATTACAGGTACATTACAGTACGAAGTTAAGGCCTCATATGGAGACGCTCGGGGTTACAAAGAAACGCCGGAGGTCTGGGTGAGTTGAAGTCTACAAGGTTAGGCATGACTTCAGGCATGATTTCAGCACAATGATTCATCAGGTCATCGGAAGGAGATGTCAGCCGCAATGTCTTTATTAGAGAATTATAGATGTATTTTACAATAAGTCGAGCGTTCATTGGAAATCCTTGGTATCATTATATTGTACATGATGTAAAGTCTCGTAATCAAGGTACTCTCTCGTCTACCTGTTTCTTGAGCAGCGATATCAACTCCTTTTGCTGTGCCAATTGCTCCCGCTGCACCCTAGCATCTTCCCTTTGCTGCTCCAGCTGCACCCTAGCATCTTCCCTTTGCTGCTCCAGCTGCACCCTAGCATCTTCCCTTTGCTGCTCCCGCTGCACCTTAGCATCTTCCATCTGCCGCTCCATCTGCCGCTCCATCTGCTCGCGCTGTACCCTAGCATCTTCCCTCTGCTGCTCCAGCTGCACCTTCGTCTCTGTTCTCTGCAACTCCATTTGCTCCCTAAGTTTAAGGATTTCTGTCTTGTACAGAGCACTAGCCGGTAACGTAGGTGTTTTGAATCCTGTGTCGTCCTGCGACTGAGAATCTTGAGAGTTCGACTGGGATTGTGCCTCATCTAGTGCCAATTCAGATGCAGAGAAAGATAAATTGGTTCGCTCCCTAATCCCAGGCAGCTGGGCTGCGGCGTCTTGGATCCGTTGCCGATGTGCTGGAGCGAACTTGTCGTAAACATTGCGGACGAAATTGTACGCCATGAATCTGTCCTCCCCATCCTTGGCGCTCAGGCTGATTAACGCGATCTGATAGCGATAGAACTGCAGCTCGTCGTCTTTACCAGTGGCCACAGCATAGTGGCCATATAGGCACACTCTATCATTATCGTGTGACACTGTAAAAACGAGGACCTGCCCGTATAAACCTTTTACACGTTCAGATCCGCTTCCAAAAGCAGCTCTGAAAAGCTCTATCAGGGCCTTGACCGCGATACTAGCACTGTGTATATTTTGGCGATCTGCTTTGTTCAAGCCCTGTTCGCCTGTCTTGACCTCGCAGATAAGGAATGGAAAACAGATATCGGGAGTGAAGAACACTGGTCTCGAGGGGGAAGCGTAATTCCTGAGCTTCTGAATCTCATCTTTGGTGAAAGAACATGGCAGTAGCCCGGCCGCATAGTCCGGTTTTGGTCGTGTACTGCCCATCGTGGCACATCTGGTCCACTCTGCGTTGACCTCATCTCCGATATAGTTGACTTCGAGTTCACCACAGAAGAAGAGGAGTTCTCCCGATGGCACCACCCATGGTGTGATGTCCCTTTGAACCCGTCCTTCATTCAATCCCTGAACACGCTCTAGGACATTGGACAATTGCTCGGGTGGGAAGGGAGAGTGCTGAGTCGGCTGACGATCGCCTTTCATGAGGTCATGGCAGATAACTTTGCTTGACCTCTGAATTAGGCTGGAAGACTTCATAAACACTCCATTCTCAGCGAGTCGTTCTAGGCGATCGGAACGATGTGTAGACTCGCTCTTTCGTTTATTAGATGTTGCCTCGCTCATTTCGATCCCTCTTTGAATGTAGTCCTTCGGCCAGACACCATTTGCTGCCCAGTATTGAATCGGATTGTATTCCTGATTAGTCGTGGGCTCATGAATGACTTGTGAGATTCGCGGCCTCTTCGAGAATTTTGAGTCTGTGACGTCGAGTGAAGGTGAAAGGCTTCTCTTCTCACTACGCGCTTCTTTGTTGGAGTTCGTTGAGGAAGGAGAAAGAAGATGGTAATGATGCTCGTCATTGCTAATGATTGTCGTGAAACCCTTGTTCTTTTGACATCGTGTGCGCCATCGTGTGCGCCATACTCGATGTTCTCTCTTCACTTTGAAACATTAGCATAGTTTTACCAGAGCATCAGACACTTACGGCTGGCTGCGTTAATGGCCGTAGGCTTCACGCTTTGTGACATGTCTTTGGTCAATTGATAAGAAGAGCAGAAACGGATGTGAGGTTGATAGGAAACAAACGTGCGTAGCCGCTGGTTCTACGCTAAGGTAAGCGCCCTGTGCTGGTCCAATTATTCGTGTTGTCCCCCTAATCGACCCCGCTCACGCCTCGACACTGGCGCTTCCCAAATCGGATGATCCGGACCTCGGCATCACGACTGCGGAATCTGGAAGTGGGAATAAGCAAATTGAGACATCCAGGCTCTATAAGCCACCATATGTAGCGCAATTTATCTCCGTGCATGTCGACGACACCACTCCTGTCTCTTTCATCTGATCATCACCACCGTATCTCATACATTCGTCTTGGCCATCATGGCTTTCCCACCCTCTTTCCGCCGGAACGTCAAGGTGTTTGTTATTACCTTCCTTTTTATGAGCTTCCTTAACCTCGAAATCATCATCTACTTCGGCGAAATCACTATTCCATGCCTCTCCCCTGCTACCGTAGCTCTCGGCGACTTCCTCTCTCCATTTACGCCCGTTATCGATCCTATACTCGTGTATATAAACCTCAAAGGATGGTTTCACCCGGGTGTGCGCGCATTTCGGGCTACTTTAAAGAGACGCCGATTTGTGGGTGAAATGATCGCTCAAAGTATAGGGGTCACAATGCTGGTCATCTGCATATCGATGAAGTCTCCATCTGTTATGAGAAACATTTATGGTCTAGAGGTCGAGGGAGCATGTGTCGGTCCATGCTGGAAGTTGTGGGCTGAGCTAGGGCTCATAATTGTGGTAATTTCCTTCGAAATTATGGGCTGGGACTTGGATGGTGGACTGTACGGGAGATATTTAGAGCGCCAGCTTGAGAAGTTAAGACAGGCGGAGAAAGAGAAGGCCGAAAAGCGAGCGGCAATTGCCGGCGAGGATGTTGAAAAGGCTGGAGAGGTGACTGGAGAGATGGAGAAGGCATAATGGATAACCAGTGGTATCGATGGATCAGTTTATCCTTCGCATGTCCTCTGCTATTCTGCAATCTATTTGCATCACTGGTGTGAGAAGTTCTCCGGCGATTCTGTGCCTTCAAGTCCTACGCCTCTACCCCTACATCATAACAGTAAAGCCCTATTATGATGCCATGACGATCATAGATGTTGGTCTTATGGTTAGACCTCATGGATATTCGTCCAATGTTCGCAGGCACACATGGAGGACGAGAAAGTGCATGGTGGCAGTAATCTTTTGAGTTCGATGTTCGTATCCTTGGTTACAGTTTAGGTCTCCCCCGCAGACCAAAATTCAAGTACACATCCAAATAGGCTTCAACTAAATTTTGAGGAAGCACTGAGATGAAAGATAGAAATGTGGTTGATACAGATCAGGTATCAGTTAAGAGTTAAAGCAATCGATTAAGGAGTGACCATCGAGACCTCCAGAAAGCTTGCCCTGCGTTGCGCGCTATATGCGCGCAGATCCAGTTACGATTCCAGAAGTTGCTCGCAAACCAGAGCTAATTTACGACTCTTATTATCATCCGTGTTGATTGATAGTCGTCTGGATGGTATTAATACCTGCAGAGACAATGTGACAGAAAACCTGTACTTACTTACTAAGAATAACAACGGTGTTCTTCGTTGAATGAAGACTGGCCACCGCTGTTTTGTAGCTAACTCCACAAGCCTCAGAAGACTGTCCAGCTACAGTTCCGAGCCAGGAGCGGTAACTCAATGACAGTAAAAATAGAATCTGCGATAGTGCGAGTCGTAAGGCGATATAGCTAGCTGCTTCTCTACCAGTTCGTCTAATCATATAGGTTCTCTAGATTTCATCTATAGGGTAATGGTTGGCGTTGGCTGTGAGCTTTCCCTTGATTCGTGTGATCTAGTCCTTAAACCAGGGTTCCTTACCATCCATGAGTACTAGTAGGTCTAGGAGTTTCATAGACTTATTAGGTCTAGTCTCTGGGTTTTGGATTCCTCCTAGTTAGTTGATTGTGTTCTAGATAATCATATCACAGAGGTTAGCATTCTCTATCTCCTTTATCTCGAGTAGGTTCTCGAGTTCTGGGACTCTCTCCTCGAGTCTCTCCTTCTCTATAATCGCTTGAAGAATGTAGTCAAATAGGTTTCTAGGTCTGGCCTTTATCTCCTACTTAAAGTATATAAAGTCAAAGTCTTATTCGGGTTCTGGCTATAGGGAGTATCGGCTCTATGGGGGTTACTATTGCTATGTCACAGGATCAGTAGTCTCTTATTCTTCATATAGTCTTACTATAGTAGTGGTTGCTGATGGGCTATACTATTGCTAGTAGTCTCTCAAGTATTCTGGTATTCTGATATATGAGGTTACTGGCTAAGTATGAGATGAATCAATGTTGCTGGCGATGATTCTGGATTAGTAGACATTACTGGCATCATACTAGATTAAGTTGTAAGGGGTTAACCCCTAAAAGAGACTCGGGACTGGCCCGAGCTGGTCAGAGGTCAGCTGATGGACCACTTACGGTCCGTCACTAGGACAACGGGTTATTTACGACCTACAAACACTTATATTCAAGATTCTTATATTATACTCTTAGTTCCTTAGTTTATTCTTAATCGTTCAACCTATAACCTGCCTTACCCTGAGTTATCAGAAGTAGTCTATCATAATAGAATAAACTCATCCTTTATCTTTAATTAGACTAGGATTAAGTCCTTTATAGACTGGTTGATAAGTCGGTCGTCTAGATCGCATAGAAGTAAGTCTGTTATGGACTGGTTGATAAGTCGGTCGTCTGGATCATATAGAATAAGTCCTTTATAGACTGGTTGATAAGTCGGTCGTCTAGATCATATAGAAGTAAGTCTATTACGGACTGGTTAATAAGTCGGTCGTCTAGATCGCATAGAATAAGTCCTTTATGGACTGGTTATCAAGTCGGTCGCCTAGACCGCATAGAAGTAGCATCTGCTATGGACTATAATTGAAGTTATAGAGAATACTAGCCCACTAGAATAGATAGAGAGTATATCCCAGTAGTTGATAGAGTTTATAGAGAATTAGAGAGCAGTGAATGAGTCACTATAGAGGTCAAACTAGTAGCTATCCTCATAGCTAGAGATACTAGTCAATAATGATCCCCAGAGACCCCTTATAGATATGAGTCTAGCTTCTATACTACTAATTCAATCCATTATACCTCTGATAGACCTATAAAGTAAGCCAAAACACTCGTACTACTATCCCAACCTATATACCTATAAAGATGAGTCAATATATCTCCAGTTCTAAGGAGGACTAGAAGCAAAGCTCTGAATTGATATATAAGCGATTAGATAAGAGGAGGAGTAGGTATAGTATATAGTAGATTGTCTAAGGAGGCTAGCCATAAAGAGGATATATCTATGGATAGAGTTTATAAAAGATATAGACTAGTTTATAGTCTATGAATTGTTTAAGCAGATAGACCTAGCATTTATAGACCTATAAAAGGAGGCTAAGGCAATATCCAAAATCAATAAGATCAAGTAGGGGGGCCATCTATTCTATGAGTTCCTCTAGGAGTTCGAATAGATACTTCTTAAAGCTAAGGAGTAGGCCTAGGATGATATAATTAAGAAGGGTCTCCTTAGGACAGCATTATTAGGAGAGCTTATAGATCGCCTGATTGATAGGAAAGAGCTAGCAGACTATACTAGCTATTATACTGGTATATAGAGGGTTATAGATGACCTATAGGCCTAGAAGGATAGTTATAGGTTTAAGACTCGGTTAGTAATCTAGCTATTATAGATGAATCAAGCTATTATAGAATCAATAGACTAGGAACCAACTCGGGCGATAGAAGCAGCGACTGCCTAGACCCATAAGCCTAGTACTAAGGGTTTATGAATAGAATAGATATCAAAGGAAGTCCAATCCTAGTAATGAGAGACTAATACTTATCTATACTATAATAGTAAGGACTATAAGTAGGAAGGCTATAGATTATGACCTATAAGACCACCTATAGAGAGCAGAGAGGCCTATAAGGGACTAGAGAAGAGGAACAGGATTATGGCCTTGTCTATAAAGAGGAAGGTAGTCATTAAAGAGCTATCTATAGATTCTAAAATAGAGGATTCGGGAAAAGAATAGCCTTTAGTCAAAGTCATAATTAGAGGCCTAAGACTTATCAAGAGTTAAAGGAAGCTTAAAAGAAGTTTAAAGACTAAATAGATTATAAACCTTTTATAGTATTAGTATTAATCAATGACTTATGTTTTATAGAGACTCTTATTGATATTAGATATCTTTCCTATAGTCTCTATGACTTAAGTTTTATATAAAAGAATATCCTTATTCATTTATAGATTAAGCTATAGACTATATCAGGAGTAGATAGCTATATTATAGCTGAGATCAATGAGATAGCTATTATATATCTAGACCTTGATGATTATTAGGAGGAGCGAGTCTTCTTATATATAGTACTAATTAGCTACTATAATATGATTCTAGGAATGCCCTAGATTATGGCCTAGGATATTAGAATTAATGGCCTATAATCCGAGTTATAGATAGATAGACCAGATAGAGTAATTATATAGAACAAAAACGAGTTCTTATAGATCGAGTAGAGTTAGACTAAGGCTATGATGATTTTAGCTACTTCTATCTAATGATTATAAAAAAGAAAGAATAAGAGTAAGTAATGAGTCAAGGTATTTATAGCTAGTATAATAGACATCAATAAAGCCCTAGCTATAAAGCAGTTTATAGACCTATAAACGAAACTATTAGATTAGACAAAGTAGTATCTCCTTATATTTGATTAGAAAAGAATAGAAGTATTACTATCTCTCTATAGAACTAGAATAGATCACTTAATTGAACTCGAAATAGATAATAAAGGAAAGGAGAAGGAGATATTATAGGACCTATTATATAGTATATCAAGAGATAAGCTTCTAGTACTCTAAAAGACTCTTATAGACCTACTTAATAAGGGGTTTATCTGGATTAGTAGTTTACTAGTTATAGTCCTAGTTCTCTTTATCTATAAACTAGATAGGAGACTAAGGTTTTATATCGACTATTAGGGCTTAAATCATATAACTAAGAAGGACCATTATCTACTACTACTAATCTATAAGATATTATAGAATATTAATAAGGCTAAGTAATTTATAAAGCTAGATATAATCATAGTATTCTATAAGATCTAGATTATAGATAATAATAAGTAGAAGATAGCCTTTTAGACCTATTATAGACTATTTAAGTAGCTAGTTATCTCTTTTAGACTTATAAATATATTAAGTATATTCTAGAAGTATATTAACTATATACTATAGGACTATCTAAATAAGTTCTATTCTATCTATATAGATGATATCCTAATCTACTTATCTAAGAGTAAAGAATAATACTAGGAATATATTAGTAAGGTATTCTAGTATCTATAGGATACTAGTTTATAGGTTGATATTAATAAATACGAGTTTAAAGTCTAATTTATAAAATATCTTAGGTTTATTATTAAAGTAGAAAAGGGTTTATAGATAGACCTAGTTAAGATTAAGGCAATTAAAGACTAAGAGTCCCTATTATTAATAAAAGGAATATAAGGGTTCTTAGGATTTATAAACTTCTATTATAGGTTTATTTAGGAGTATTTAGATAGAGTATAGCCTCTAATAGACCTTACTTATAAAGACAAAAAGTTTAAATAGTCTATGTTACGATTCTATCATACTAGCTTCTCAACCCACTGGATATGATGTCATCAGGGATCAGCTGATTCTCGCTTAGCCGATTCCCACTTTGAGCTAGGGAATATATAAACGAGCAAAGGGACTTCCTTTCC
>QYAO01000157.1:0-12993 GCA_003988895.1 Hyphodiscus sp. D1413
AGATATAATCATAGTATTCTATAAGATCTAGATTATAGATAGTAATAAGTAGAAGATAGCCTTTTAGACCTACTATAGACTATTTAAGTAGCTAGTTATTCCTTTTAGACTTATAAATATACTAAGTATATTCTAGAAGTATATCAACTATATATTATAAGACTACTTAGATAAGTTCTATTCTATCTATATAAATAATATCCTAATCTATTTATCTAGAAATAAAGAATAGTACTAGGAATATATTAATAAGGTACTCTAGTATCTATAAGATACTAGTTTATAGGTCGATATTAATAAATATGAGTTCGAAGTCTAATCTATAAAATATCTTAAGTTTATTATTAAAGTAGGAAAGGGTTTATAGATAGACCTAGTTAAGGTTAAGGCAATTAAGGACTAGGAGTCTCTATTATTAGTAAAAGAGATATAAGGGTTCCTAGGGTTTATAAACTTCTATTATAGGTTTATTTAGGAGTATTTAAATAGAGTATAGTCTCTAATAGACCTTATTTATAAAGACAAAAAGTTTAAGTAGTCTATAGAAGTAGAAGAAGCCTTTTAGAACCTAAAGGAGATTTTTATAACTATATCTATATTAGTCTAATTTGACTATAATAAGGAGATATAGATCGAAACTAACTCATTAGAGTAATATATTAAGAGAATGCTTTAGTAGCTTAATACCTAAGGGCTCTAGATCCCTTATACCTTCTATTTAAAGAAGAATAATTCTATAGAATATAACTATAAAATCTATAATAAGGAGATGCTTACTATTATATAATATCTAGAGGAATAGGATATTAAACTATAAGGGATCTAGAGTTTTGAGATCTATATAGACTATAAGAACCTAGAGTATTTTATGACTATCTATAAATTAACTAAAAGATAAATAAGGTAGTTACTAATCCTCTCTTACTATAACTTTATCATTATATATATCCTAAGAAAGGAGAATAAGCGAGTTAATGCTCTATTAAGGAGGGATTAGGACCTGTCTATAGGTATAGATAATCAGCGGCTTATAGACTAGAATATCTAACTACTAAAGCTAAGGATACTAGTAAAATACTCTATTATATGAGTAATATTAGTATAGATGAGTCCTAGAAGAAGAAAGAGAGTTATAGATAAGTAATCTACTAATATCTAGATAGGAACTCTATTAGACGAGCTTATAGATTGGAAAAGGGCTATAATAGACAATCTAGAATACTAGGAGATCTATAAGACAGTCAAGGATAGCCTATAGTTAATACTTAAGCATTTATAGCTCAAAGTATCAATAAGAGAGTACTTAGTATCAGAGAAAGGATACCTCTAGTTTAGGGATAGACAATAGATACTAGCTAGGCAAGACCTATAGACTCATATCATTTAGTCTATCTATGACTCTATAGTTATAGGATACCCTAGATAAGAGGGTATATATGCCTTTATAGCCTATTAGTTCTATTAGTCAGGAATGATAAGGGATATCTATTCCTTTATAGATAGCTATAATAGCTATAATATAAATAAGTAATAGAGAGAGAGATAGAAAGGCTTTCTCAAACTACTATTAATCCTAGACTAGTTCTAGTCTAAAATATCAATAGATTTTATCGAGAAGCTATTAGAGTATAAGGGCTATTAAAATATAATCATAGTTATAGACTAGCTAGGAAAGGAGATTATTATAGATAGCCTATTAGACCTAGAAGTAGAGATAATAGCTAAGTAGTTTATTAGATAATACTATCTATATTACTTCCTATCCTTTACTATTATCTTTGATAAAGGGTTATAATTCATAGATGCCTTATAGACTAGGGTCTACTAGGTCTTATAGATTAAGAGACATTTATCAATAGCCTTCTCTCTAAAAACAGATAGGGCTATAGAATAGATAAACCAGAACCTTAAGATATACTTCTAATAGTTTATCTTATATACTTAAGATGATTAGCTCTAGTAGCTACTACTAGTAGTATCAGTGATTTATAGCTGAGTTATAGCCTCTATAGGTATCTTACTATTCTTCCTATCTCATAGGTAAGATCAGATCCTATTCATAGACTTTATAGACGAGCTCATAGACTAGAATAGAAGGGATTTACCTATTATAAAGGCAGACGAGCTCTTATAGAGACTCAAGGACGCCTATGAGTAGGCCTAGGCATCAATAGTAATAGTATAAGAGGCTTAAGAGAGATATATAAACCAGTATTAAGCCCAGGCCCTAGTATTTAAGGAAGGAGACCTAGTTTAGCTAAGCTTAGAGAATATTAAGACAATCTAACCTAGTAAGAAGCTTAATACTAAGTATATAAAGTTTATAGTCTAGAAGGTAATTAGCTCTCTAACTATAAGCTTAATATATTCCTAGGAGTATATAATATCTTCTACTTATAGTTATTATAACCTATCAAAGTAGTTATACTACTAGGTTAAGCAGTTATAGATATATACCTACTTATATAGATAGTAAATAATAAGCTATAGTATAAGGTAGATGAGATCTTAGATAAAAAGGAGAAGGATATCTCTGCTTACTAATACTACTTGATTAAGTAGACTAGTTACTAGAAGCCTATATAGGAGCTAAAGCTGGCTTTATAGGAGATAATAGTCCTCTTATACTAGGAACAGAAGCTATAGACAGGCCTATAATCTATAAGTAGATAGCAAGAGCATGGCCTTATCTAAAAGAACTATCTAAAGGAGAGGAAGGAGGATAATATAAGGGGTTAATCCCTAAAGATACTCGGGACTAGCCTAAGCTAGTTAGAGGTCAGCTAATAGACTACTTATAGTCTATTACTAAGATAATAGATTATTTATAACCTATAAACACTTATATTCAAGACTCTTATATTATACTCTTAGTTCCTTAGTTTATTCTTAATCATTTAATCTATAACCTGCCTTATCCTGAGACCTTTATTAAAGCCTATATAAACTATATTACTAAGGTCGAGTTCTTTCTAGTATTTTCTATAGCTTATAAAGAGTCAATGACCTCTATTAATGCCTAGGCTAGATTCTATAGAGCTGGTTTAATACCTTTTAACCTATAAGTTATGATTTCTAAGATAGATATTATATAAAGGATTAACTCCTAAAGAGACTCGAGACTGGCCTGAGTTAGTCAGAGGTCAGCTGATAGACTACTTATAGTCTATTACTAGGACAATAGGTTGTTTATAACCTATAAACACTTATATTCAAGACTCTTATATTATACTCTTAGTTCCTTAGTTTATTCTTAATCATTTAATCTATAACCTGCCTTATCCTGAGCAGTCTATTATAATAGAATAAACTCATCCTTTATCTTTAATTAGACTAGGATTAAGTCCATTATAGACTGGTTGATAAGTCGGTTGTCTAGATCACATAGAAGTAAGTCTATTATAGACTAGTTATTAAGTCAGTTGCCTAGATCATATAGAAGTAAGTCTATTATAGACTGGTTAATAAGTCGATTGTCTAGATCATATAGAAGTAAGTCTATTATAGACTGGTTAATAAGTCGGTCGTCTAGATCACATAGAATAAGTCCTTTATAGACTAGTTGTCAAGTCGGTTACCTGGACTATATAGAAGCAGTATCTGCTATAGACTATAATTGAAGTTATAGAGAATACTAGCCCGCCAGAGCAAGCAGAAAGCATATCCTAGTAGTTAATAGAGTTTATAGAGAATCAGAGAGTAGTAAATGAGTCACTATAGAGATCAAACTAGTAGCTATCCTTATAGCTAGAGATACTAGTCAATAATAGTCCTTAGAGACCCCTTATAGATATGAGTCCAGCTTCAATACTACTAATTCGACCCGTTATACCTCTGATAGACCTATAAAGCAAGCCGAAATACTCGTATCATCATCCCAATCTATATACTTATAAAGACAAGTCAATATACCCCTAGTTCTGAGGCAGGCTAGAAGCAAAGCTCTGAATTGATATATAAGCGATTAGATAAGAGGAGGAGCAGGTATAGTATATAGTGGATTGCCTAAGGGGGCTGGCTATAAAGAGGATATACTTATGAGTAGAGTTTATAAAAGATATAGACTAGTTTATAATCTATGAATTATTTAAGCAGATAGACCTAGCATTCATAGACCTATAAAAGGAGGCTAAGGCAATGTCCAAAATCAATAAGATTAAGCAGAGGAGTTATCTATTCTATGAGTTCCTCTAGGAGTTTAAATAGATACTTCTTAAAGCCAAGGAATAGGCCTAAGATGATATAATTAAGAAGGATTTCCTTAGAACAGCATTATCAGGAAAGCTTATAGATCGCCTAATTAGTAGGGAAGAGCTGGCAGACTATACTAGCTATTGCGCTAGTATATAGAGGGTTATAGACAACCTATAGGCCTAGAAGGAGAGCCATAGGTTCAAGACTCGGCTAGTAATCTAACTATTATAGATGAACTAAGCTACTATAGAATCAATGGACTAGGAACCGACTCAGGCAATAGAAGCAGCAGCTGCCTAGACCTATAAGCCTAGTATTAAGGGTTTATAAGTAGAGTAGATATCAAAGGAAGTCTAATCCCAGCGATAGAAGACTAATGCTTGTCTATGCTATAGTAGTAAGGACTATAAGCAGGAAGGCTATAGGTTATGACCTATAAGGCCACCTATAGAGAGCAGAGGGGCCTATAAGGGACTAGAGAAGAGGAATAGGATTATAGCCTCATCTATAAAGAGGAAGGCAGTCATTAAAGAGCTATCTATAGATTCTAAAACAGAGGATTTGGAAAAAGAATAGCCTCTAGTCAAAGTCATGATCAGAGGCCTAAGACTTATCAAGAGTTAAAGAAAGCTTAGAAGAAGTTTAAAGACTAAATAGATTATAAACCTTTTATAATATTAGTATTAATCGATGGCTTATGTTTTATAGAGACTCTTATTAATACTAGGTGTCTTTCCTATGGTCTCTATAACCCAAGTTTTATATAGAAGAATACCCTTACTCATTTATAGATTAAGCCATAGACTATATCAGGAGTAGATAGCTATATTATAGCTAAGATCAATAAGATAGCTATCATATATCTAGACCTTAATAGTTATTAGGAGGAGCGAGTCTTCCTATATATAGTACTAATCGACTACTATGATATGATTCTAGGAATGCCCTAGATTATAGTCTAGGATATTAGAATTAATGGCCCATAATCTAAGTTATAGATAGGCGGGCCAGATAGAGTGATTATATAAAGCAAAAACGAGTTCTCATAGGTTAAGTAGAGTCAGACTAAGGCCATGATGATTTTAGCTACTTCTATCTAATGGCTATGAAAAAGGAAGAGTAAGAGTAAGTAATAAGTCGAGATATTTATAGCTAGTATAATAGATATCAATAAAGCCCTGGCTATAAAGCAGTTTATAGACCTATAAATAAAACTACTAGATTAGATAAAGTAGTATTTCCTAGTATTTAACTAGAAAAGAATAGAAGCATTACTATTCCTCTATAAAACTAGAATAGATTACTTAATTAAACTCGAAATAGATAATAAAGGAAAGGAGAAGGAGATACTATAGGACCTACTATATAGTATATTAAGAGATAAGCTTCTAATACTCTAAAAGACTCTTATAGACCTACTTGATAAGGGGTTTATCTAGGTTAGTAGTTTACTAGCTATAGTCCTAGTTCTCTTTGTTTATAAACTAGATAGGAGACTAAGGTTTTATATCGACTATTAGGGCTTAAACTATATAACTAAGAAGGACTATTACCTACTATTACTAATCTATAAGATATTATAGAATATTAATAAGGCTAGGTAGTTTATAAAGCTAGATATAATCATAGTATTCTATAAGATCTAGATTATAGATAGTAATAAGTAGAAGACAGCCTTTTAGACCTATTATAGACTATTTAAGTGACTAGTTACCCCTTTTAGACTTATAAATATACTAAGTATATTCTAGAAGTATATTAACTATATACTATAGGACTATCTAGATAAGTTCTATTCTATCTATATAGATAATATCCTAATCTACTTATCTAGGAATAAAGAATAGTACTAGGAATATATTAATAAGGTATTCTAGTATCTATAAGATACTAGTTTATAGGTCGATATTAATAAATACGAGTTCAAAGTCTAATCTATAAAATACCTTAGGTTTATTATTAAAGTAGGAAAGGGTTTATAGATAGACCCGATCAAGGTTAAGGCAATTAAGGACTAGGAGTCCCTATTATCAGTAAAAGGAGTATAAGGGTTCCTAGGATTTATAAACTTCTATCATAGGTTTATTTAGGAGTATTTAGATAGAGTATAGTCTCTGATAGACCTTACTTATAAAGATAAAAAGTTTAAGTAGTCTATAGAAGTAGAAGAAGCCTTCTAGAACCTAAAGGAGATTTTTATAACTACGCCTATATTGGTCTAATTTGACTATGATAAGGAGATATAGATTAAAACTGACTTATTAGGATAGTATATCAGGAGAATACTTTAGTAGCTTAGTACCTAGGGGCTCTAGGTCCCTTATACCTTCTACTCAAAGAAGAATAATTCTATAGAGTATAACTATAAAATCTATGATAAAGAGATACTTACTATCATATAATATCTAAAGGAATGGAATACTAAACTATAAGGAGTCTAGAGTTTTGAGGTCTATATAGACTATAAGAACCTAGAATACTTTATGACTATCTATAAATTGACTAAAAGGCAGATAAGGTAGTCGCTAATCCTCTCTTATTATAACTTTATTATTATATATATCTTAGGAAAGGAGAATAAGCGAGCTAATACTCTATTAAGAAGAGACTAGGACCTATCTATAGGTATAGATAACTAGTAGCTCATAGACTAGAATATCCAACTACTAAAGCTAAGGATACTAGTAAAATACTTTACTATATGAGTAATACTAGTATAGATAAGTCCTAGGAGAAGGGAGGGAGTTATAGATAGATAGTCTATTAATACCTAGGTAGGGACTCTACTAGATGAGCTTATAGATTAGGAAGGGGCTATAATAGATAATCCAGAATACTAGGAGATCTATAAGGTAGTTAAGGATAGCCAGTAGTCAATGCCTAAGCATTTATAGCTTAAAGTATCAATAGGAGAGTGCTCTATATCAGAGGAAGGATACCTCTAGTTTAGGGGCAGGCGATAGATACTAATTAGGCGAGATCTATAGACCTATATTATTTAGTCTATCTATGACTCTATGGTCATAGGATATCCTAGATAAGAGGGCATATATGCTTTTATAGCCTATCAGTTCTACTGGCCAGGAATAATAAGGGATATCCGTTCCTTTATAGATAGCTATGATGGCTATAGTATAAATAAGTAATAGAGAGAGAGACAAAAAGGCTTCCTTAAACTACTGCTGATCCCAGACCGGCTCTAGTCTAAAATATCGATGGATTTTATTGAGAAGCTACTAGAGTATAAGGGCTATCAGAATATGATCATAGTTATAGATTGGCTAGGGAAGGAGATTATTATAGATGGCCTACTAGACCTAGAAGCAGAGATAGTAGCTAAGTAGTTTATCAGATAGTATTACTTATATTACTTCCTATCTTTTATTATTATCTCTAATAGGGGGTTATAATTCACAGGTACCTTATGGACCAGGGTCTACCAGGTCTTATAGATCAAGAGACGTTTATCAATGGCCTTCTCCCTAGAAACGGATGAGACTATAGAATGGATAAACCAGAACCTTAAGGCATACTTCTAGTAGTTTGTCTCATATACTTAAGATGATTGGCTCTAGTAGCTGCTACTAGTAGTATCAGCGATTTATAGCTGAGTTATGGCCTCTATAGGTGTCTTACTATTCTTCCTATCTTATAGATAGGATCAGACCCTATTTATAGACTTTATAGACGAGCTCATAGATTAGAATAGAAGGGATTCACCTATTATAAAGGCAGACGAGCTCTTATAGAGACTTAAGGACGTCCGTGAGTAGGCCTAGGCATCAATGACAGTAGTATAAGAGGCTCAAGAGAGGTATATAAACCAGTATCGAGCCTAGGCCCCAGTATTCAAAGAAGGAGACCTAGTTTGACTGAGCCTAGAGAATATTGAGATAACCTAACCTAGTAAGAAGCTTGATACTAAGTATATGAAGTTTATAGTCTAGAAGGTAGTTAGCTCTTATAACTACGAGCTTAATATATCCCCAGGAGTATATAATGTCTTCTACTCATGGTTATTATAATCTATCAAAGCAGTAATACTATTAGGTCAAGTGATTATAGATATATACCCACCTATATAGATGGTAGATAATAAGCTATAGTATGAGATAGACGAGATCCTAGACAAAAAGGAGAAGGGTGCCTCTGCTTACTACTTGGTTAAGTAGACTAGCTACTAGAAGCCTATATAAGAGCCAAAGCTGGCTTTATAGGAGACAATAGCCCTCTTATACTGGGAACAGAAGCTATAGACAGGCCTATAACCTATAAGTAGGCAATGAGAACATGGCCTCATCTAAAAGGACCGTCCAAAGGAGAGGAAGGAGGGTAATATAAAGGGTTAATCCCTAAAGAGACTCGGGACTGGCCCGAGCTAGTCAGAGGTCAGCTAACAGACCACTTATAGTCTATTACTAGGACAATGAGTTGTTTATAACCCATAAACACTTATATTCAAGACTCTTATATTATACTCTTAGTTCCTTAGTTTATTCTTAATCGTTTAACCTATAACCTGCCTTATCCTGAGTTATCAGAAGCAGCCTATTATATATTAAGTTATAGACTCTTATATCTACTAGGCCCTCTTCTATTAATACTAATCCTTAGATCTCCTAAATGTCTTATAACCCGACTAATACTCTCTTATAAACCGTCTTAGTTAAGAATTATATTATCTAATACTAAGGAAGCTCATTAATTCCTATCTTTATAATAGTAGCCTTATTAATAAAGGATATAGAGATCTTAGCTTATAAACTTACTCTTTTAAGTATTAAGGTCTATATTCTTTGATAAGTAAATAAAGCCCTTAATAAGCATTATAGGGCTAAAAAGGTATATATCTATTAAGGAGATATACTTATTATAGAGGATATATTAGACATTTTGGCCTAGAAGGATATAGAAGAGATAGCTCGATATAATAAGCGCTTAGAGGAGAGTAGTTAAAAGGAGGGATAGCTAAGTAGATGATATTATAATACTTATAGAAAAGCTAGTCATAATATATAGACTTATTAAGAAGATATAGATATATCTAATTTATTAGATTCTAAATAGTTTTAATTAATTTAATATATTATAATTATTTAATAATATTTTAAAGTAATAAGATATAAGATAAGTATACTAAATACTAATATATACTAAATACTAATAAACTATATTAATACTAATCCTTTTTATTCTTTTTTTATTTAATTATATTCTTTAATATTTATTTTTTATATCTTCTTTTATTAATTTATCTTTTTTCTTTAATTTTAATCCTCCTTTAATAACTTATTTATTAACCTTAATTTTATCCTTTTTCTTTAATCTAATATAGTTTATCAATATCTAGTATATATTAGTATCTAGTATACTTTCTCTATATTTTTCCTATCCTTATTTAAATATATGTTTTCTTAATAATCAATTATATAAATTCAAATCTAAGAAGTATAAATCATCTTAGCTATTAAGGCTATTTAAATGTCCAAAAAACTTAGCTATTATATAGCTATAAAAATCTACTAAGTCCCTAAAACTATACTTTATACTAGAATAAATAGTCGAAAGCTCCTTAATAAATATCGACTAAGAGTCTAAAAATTAAATAAACTAGAAGAAGGAGTAATTATTTAGAATATACTTAAATTAGATTTAAGAGGATTTATATCCTAATTAGCTGATATAGAAGATATAATAAATTATATCCTAGAATCATATAGAGGAAAGTATATTAGAAAGCTCTAGGCCTATCGATTTATATAATGATAACTAGACCTTAAGATATATTTTAATCGTATTTATAACTTCTAAAGGGCCCTCTATAAAGACCCTAAGCTTATTAGAATATGATTCTAGCTAATAGAAAATATAAGGATAAAATATAGTATTTTAGATTATGATTTCTATAACTTTGATGAAATAGGCTTTATAATAGGCATTATTTATATAGGAATAGTTATTATCTATATAGATTAATATAATAGAAATAAGGCAGTTTAGCTAGATAATCGAGAATAGGCTATGACAATTGCTTATATTAATAATAAGGATTAGAGTATATCTCTATTTTTAATAGTTTAAGGCAAAAACTACCTTATAAATTAGTATATAGAAGGCGATCTTCTATAAGATTAGATCATCAAACCTATAAGTAATAGATAGATAAACAATAAGATAGGTCTAGAATAGCTTTAATACTTCGATAAATATACTACTATTTATATTAAGGAGCTATATCAGATACTAGTTTTAGATAGATATAAGAGTCATGAATCGATAGAATTCCAAGAGTATTATAAGGCTTATAATATTATAACTCTTTATCTATCTCTATACTTATCTCATTTTATCTAACCACTCAATATTAGGTATTTTAGTATATTGAAAAGGGTATATAGTCGTTAAATTAAGACCTTTATCAAAGCCTATATAAACTATATTACTAAGGTCGAGTTCTTCCTAGCATTCTCTATAGCTTATAAAGAGTCAATGACTCCTGTCAATGCCTAGACTAGATTCTATAGAGCTAGTTTGATACCTTTTAATCTATAAGCTATGATTTCTAAGATAGATATCAAGTTATAGACTCCTATACCTACTAGGCCCTCCTCTACTAATACTAATCCTTGGGTCTCCCAAACGCCTTATAACCTAACCAACGCCCTCTTATAAACTGTCTTGATTAAGAATTACATTGTCCGATATTAAGGAAGCTTACTAACTCTTATCTTTGTAATAGTAGCCTTATTAGCAAAGGATATAGAGATCTTAGCTCATAAACTTATTCTTTTAAGTGCCGAGGTCCATATTCTTTGATAAGTAAACGAAGCCCTTAGTAAGTACTATAGGACTAAAAAGGTATATATCTATCAAGGAGGTATACTTACTATAGAGGATATATTAGACATTTTGGCCTAGAAGGATATAGAGGAGGTAGCTTGATACGATAAGCACTTAGAGGGGGGTAGTCGAAAGGAGGGATAGTCGAGTAGACAATATTATAATACTTATAGAAAAGCTGATTATAATATATAGACTTATCAAGAAGATATAGATATATCTAACTCATTAGATTCTAAATAGTTTTAATTAATTTAATATATTATAGTTATTTAATAATAAGAGTAAGTATACTAGGTACTGATATATACTGAGTACTGATAAACTATATTATACTTTCTTAATATAACTATTTTACTTTTTAACTCTTTCTTTCTTTTTAATCTTAATTATTTATTCTATTATATTTATTCTTATTATTATTAGTTTAAATAATCTAAGAAAAAGCCTTAGTATTAATTCTTATAGATACTTAATTATATATATTATTAAAGAATGAATTAATCTAGATTATACTAGTAATTCTAGTAATTTAATAGATAATATATAAGCTAATTACTCTATTAAAATAAATAATAATATATATATTAGAGAGATTAGTATAAATAGTAATCTTAATAGTAGTCTAATTCAGAGATCTTTAGATTTTAATATTAAATTCTTTAGATTTTTTAATATATTAGATTTTAATCTAGAYTTAAATAAGAATATATTTAAATATATTARATAAATATCTAGTATAGATACTAATAATAAGAAATATAAGCCTAGTTTAAATAAAGAAGCTRTAATTAATARAGACTTATTAAGTATTAATTTATATAATATTAAAAATATATTAGATTATTTAAGRGATTTATTTAATAATAATAYTTATAATTTTAAATCTTTAGAATAAGAAGAAGTTATAAATAATATATTAAATAAAAAGCCTTATATTACTTATATAAATAAGACTAATAATAGTAAAAGCTTATTATTCTTTTTATCTTATTATATAAATCCTATTATAGTCTATTTAGTTATAACTYCTAGAGTTAGTTTAAAAGAAGATTTATATAATAGAGCTATAGAATTAGGCTTATYTAATAAGATTTTTAATAAAGATAAAGAAGTTAATAATAATTTAATATTCTTAGGCTTATTATTAGAATTCTAAGAGTTTATTATAAATTTAATAGCTAATAAATAAGAATTTATCTTCTTTATAGACRAAGTATATCTTATTATATTAGAAGAAGACTTTAGATATATAATAAAATATATTAATAATATATTAAGATATAAAACTARTATARTCTTTATAAGTATTACTTTATCTATATCTATATTAAATTTATTAGAAGATAAGTTTAATATTACTAATAATACTATTATTAGAGGYAATAYTAGTCGAAGTAATATTARTTATAATATAGAGTTTTATAATAATYAAGATATTTTAATATTATTAAAAGAATTATATAATAAATTAATATTAGAATTAAAAGATAATGAGAAAATTATTATATTTRTCTCTAATATTACTARTATTATAGAGATTAGTAAATACTTAAATATCYCTTATTATTATAGTAGTTTAAATACTAAGGAAAAAGAGTCTACTTTAGATRACTTTAAAAATAATAATAATAATAAGGCTTTARTAGGCTCTAATGCTATAGGAATAGGCTTAGATATTARGTCTATTAGATTTAGTATYTATCCTTATAAAATATATAGTATTACTAATCTARAAYAAGAAATAGGCCAAATAAGCTAAGATAATAAGCCTAGTTCTAGTTATATCTTTATTAATTTAAAAYATTATAAAGAATAAGTATATAATAAAGATATATTAAGCCTAGATAATTTAAAAGCACTAGAAAATAATAAGATTATAGAGCTTATTAAAGAGACTATTTATATTAGAAGAGTATTAGATTCTTATTTTAATAATAAAACTAYTAAAGAATATAT
>QYAO01000166.1:0-12800 GCA_003988895.1 Hyphodiscus sp. D1413
AGCTATATAAGACTAAATAAAGTAATTAAACTTAATAGTTTATTTAATATAATTAATATAAAGTAAAATGATCTAGGATTTTTAGTCCTAGACTATAATGATTTAGTCCTAAAAAAAAGCAAGGACTGTTTTTAAAAACGGTCTCAAACCTTTAGACTAAAACTTTAAATAGTTTGGTCCTAAATTATTATAGGGACCGTTTTTGGAAATAGTCTAGGAATTTTGAGACCAAACCGTAATTTTTCGGTTCGGTTCGGTCTGGACCGCGGTCTCATGATCTAGTCCGGCCAGCCTAATAGTAATCTTTGCTTATTTTTCTAGCTAAGACTCTTAAAGTAGATATGATCTAGATATTCTTTAAGCTTAGCTGACTATTAGATATACTACTCCTATCATTTCTCTAAGACCTAAATAATATATCTTTTATTAGGACTAAGATCAAATACTAATGACTTACTATTATAATCCTAGAAGAGATCATTTTTATTAGTAAAGGAGTTAATGTTTCTATCCTTAATACTTATAATAGCTTAGGAATCCTCTAATCTAGGATGATTAGAAGAGATATAGACTATAGAAGAACTTCGATTGAATTATATATAAGATATAATCTATAATAATCTAGATATAATAATAAAAGTCTACTTGAGTTTTAGTACTAATAAGAGAGTTTAGAGTAATAATAATAGAGAGTTTAGAATAATGATAATAGAGAGTTTAGAATAATGATAATAAAGAGTTTAAAATAGTAATAATAGAGAGTTTAGATTAATAAAACAATATCTAGTCTATAATAGATAGATTCTAAATCATTATTATATATTATAAGTAATAATAGTAAATAGTAATACTATTTATATTATTTTAGTATAGATAAAGTAATAATAGAATAAAACTTCTAGTCTATAATAGATAGATTCTAAATCATAGTTTATTATATATTGAAATATAAGTCTAATCAGGGAATATATACTTTGAGAGAGAAATAGAGCTCTTTAGTAGAGTTAATTGACTGATTCTATTCTAAGGAAAGAAAAGGAAAACAAAGGAGAAAAACTATCTAACTAGCTGTAATTATATATATACTGAGGTCTGAATAGGATACTAAGGTACTAAGCAGTAATCATAGCTTAGTATTATATATACTATGATTATAATATCATATAGATAGTGATTATATATACTCTATTATAACTATCTATACTCTATATATCACTATATACCCCCTAAGTTGAATTAGTTATCTATGATACTATAAAGCCTATGATACCTTAAAACCTAATTCTGATTGATTACTGTCTTAGTAGAACTAAGGCTTCTAATCGCTTATAATATAATAGCTATAGTATTATCTTTAAGTTCTTAGGGAATTACTTAGGCCTCATTAGAATCTGAATCATATAGATACTAGTCCTAATTGAGAACTATATATACTAATATAATCAGATCATATAAGGCTATTAAACTAACTTCTGAACTTCTTTAATAACTCTCTTTTATAACCTTCCTTAGCTATATTAAAACTCTAATTCTTATCTTATCTATACTATTCTAAGGTCATAGAAAAGCTTTTATAAACATTTACTATATCTAAGAGAATCTCTAAAGCAGAATTGTCTATATATATAAAAAAGGTAGTAGATATAAAGCATAGAAAGGTGAGTTTTTCTTACTTTTATAATCTTATATTAATATGAATTAGAGAGTAGAAGAGGAAGAGCTTATTGGTTCTATAGATGATAATAATAGTTCTAAACAAGCTATTATTACTAAGAATGATAGTAGTTCTGAATAAGCTATTGCTGAGAATAGTAATGGTTCTAAATAGGCTATTATTAAGAATGATAGTGATTCTGAATAACCTATTACTATAGAGAATGATAGTCCTATTAGTACTATACTAGAAGATTTTACTATAGCCTCTATTATAAAAGAAGCTTATCAGTAACTTATCAATAATATTATAAGTATACTCTAGTAAATGATTGATAGTTAGTAAATATATACTAATATAGGGAAGCTGGCCTAGGAGAATGATAATGACTATAGTAATAACTATAGTAATGACTATAAAGATGATTATAAAGATGATCCTTTTATTAATATTAACCTATTAGCTATAGTAGCTACTACTAACCCTCCTCCTCCTCCTCTTATCGCTCTAGTCTGCCCTACTACTCTAGTATCTCCTGTTTTAAGAGCTTTTCTATATAGACTCTCTAAAGAAGGATCTCTAAGAGCTAGTAGTCGATTTTTAAATGCCTATACTATTGATATTATACTAATAAGAGGTATATATCGTGAGTATAGAGCATTGAATGATTACTCTTGCCTTAGTTATATGAGATTTACCTTAGATAGTAAATCAGATAGAGAGTATTATAAGAATACTATAGATAGAGATCACTACTATAAATATAGCTCTAGATACTCTTATATTTCTATTCCTGACTATACTTAGTATGTTTATAATCGCTTCCTTATTATAAAGTATAATAAAGATACTTCTTTAAGTATAAGTTCTGACTATTCTCTAATATCTTCTGATTTATTATTATAATATTAGTTTACTGAATTAATCATTTATATAGTGCCTTATAAGCTTATGATATATAGTAAAGGTTATACTAGAGGATATAAAGGATAAATATAATGAGTAGAAGAAGGCTAAGAAGGATAAGAAGAAGAAGAAGATAAAGAAGTATACTTACTCTCCTTCTCCTGATTTTAAGCCTAGACCTCATTGCTACTATGATGATAATGATGATGATAATGATCAGCTTTGCCACGGTTTTGGTAATCCTTTTATAAGTAGTAGAATCTCGAAAAGTCAGGAAGGTATATTATAAATGATATAAATATATCTTACTTTATCTAGAAACTAGTCTGGTTTATACTATCATTGATAGGATTTGTTGATCTATATAGATCTTTATTCTATGTTTTTAGAGATTTGTATTATAATGTTTATGATTATAGTTTAGGTTAGAGTTCTATGATAGATATCCTAGTAATTAGATTTTCTTCTCTTAGAGATGATTTTATAAATGAAAAGTTTAATCTTAAGTAAAACTATATATTTAGGATCTAAGGTATTATAAGAATATGAAAACTACTATAATACTAGCTTGGTTTATTAATAGAATCTCTGATTGAAATCTATAAATTATATGCTTTATTGATTGATTTATTGACTTTTAATAATAGATTAATGTTTTAGGCTCTTATTCCCTAGATTTTCGATTACTCCTCTGATATCTCTGAGATTTAAAAGGTCTTTAAAGCTTTTAAACTTATATCTTAGGAGATTTTTCATTAGTCTATCTATTAGTATATCATTTATTAGTAGGTATTTGATCTTAAACAAACCAAAACTATGCTCTTATCTTAGCTATATATTTTGAATATCTATATAATATAGTTTTATAGTAATTCTTTCATTTTCTCTAATAATGAGTCTGATTATTTACTGATTATTATAGAAGATAGTCTAAGAGTCATCTAATAGAAGTCTGATTTCCTTGAAAAAGCACTTGAGTATTATGATTTCTTTTATTACTTACTCTATCCTAAGGAGTTCTACTTCAGTAGTTAAAGTAATTATAGTAGGTTATTAGGCCGCCTTCTATATGATTAATCCCCCAAAAAGGCTTATAGTATACTTATAGAAAGATCGATGAGTTTCTGGATTATCTATAAAGGAAGTATCTAAAGTAATTATAAGTTGAATTATAATAGTTCTCCTATATTAAAGAATAAGAAAACATATTCCCTAGAGATATCTGATTATCTATTCTATTATACTTATATAATTAGAGCTTAGATTTATTAGAAACTATAATAGTAGGGCGGCTATAAAGACTATATCTGCCCTGATTATAATAGTAGTATATAATAGAGATCTAACCTTTTCTTAATATCCCTTGATCTCTATTAAGGTAGCTATTTCCTGATTTCTGACGAGCTCTTTTATTAGGAGTAGAGTACTTAAGTACTATAAAGGAGTAAGGAAGGTGCCTTCAAGTATACGATAAACACGTTTTTCCAGACCACTAGGTATAGGGAGAGTAAAATAGGAAGAAGAGTCTGATTGTTTTTGAGTGATTAAAGGACCGGTAATAACTATATAACCCGGAGTAGCAAAACTATATTCCGCTCTATATATACCTCATATATGACAAAACTCCCAGCCTTCCTACCCTACTATATCCGTCTATACCTAGAATAGTCGTCCCCTGACTAGTTCATATCTCCTTACTAGCCTCTTCTACAAATAGTAGGCCCTCTTGCCTAGCTTCCTCTAATACCTCTGTACTCAGCTCATCAGCATTAGCCTCTACTATAGGTACAGGAATCCCATTGTTCCGGAAACGCTCTAAGTAATAATAGAAGGATTTCATACCAAAAACACGCTTCTCTATAGAATGTATATTAGTAAAGGCAGACAAAACCATAGGAATAGCATGCTTATACTACTCAGTAATGAAATCATATATGGCTATATGATCTTCTCCTAGAAGTACATCCCTATCCTAGATAACTATAGGCGAATTCTACTGTCTTTGATATACTAAGGCATCAGAAAGGGCGCCTAAACCATATAATTCTATACTAGCTGGGAATCTATATGAGATCGCTCTATATCGGTTAGCAAGACCAGAAGGAGTAGTCCTTAGGGCGGTCTGATTATAGTGGGATTCAGCGAGTTTAGTCTATATCCCTCCTTCTATAAGCTCTAATGAGTCTTTATCATCTTAGACTACTATAAACTATAGTAATATAGTATGACAGACCTTAGTCATAGGCCCTATTGCTCTATGGGGAATCGATGGTAGGGTTATCTGAGCATCTCCCAGTCGATAAGGAACATGCTTATATATTAGGCCTAGAATATATGAATCTTCCTTAGTAAACGTATAATTATCAATTCAGTATATATAGTACTCTGTTTCTTGACCCCTGACAATGATCCTATCCTACTATAGTCTGAGCTTATACTATATTCTAGGTAGAATAAAGGTATAGTTCTTCTTATCCTCCTTATCTATGGATACTATATCCTAAATCATAGATGACCCCCTTTGTCTAGCCAGTAACTCTAGAATATTTAGGTCAAGGTAGTAAAAGTATATGTCATCGCCAGGAAGGCTATACTTGGCATAGTAGGGATAAGTAATAAGACACTAAGCTTGATCTAGCCAGAGAGTAGTATAAAGCATATAGTATATAGGATCTTAGTATATCAGTTACTATATAATCGAGTGAAATATATTCTATAACCAGCTAATGTTCTTATATCCATTGATTTTATAAAGATATTATAAATATATATCAAACTCATCATATAGTTACTATCATAGCTCTGCCTATTTGAACTACTAGGTAAAAAGAGGAACTATAACCGACCCTTTATCCTTCTATCTTAGACTAATAGAGCTATCTCAGGCATCTAAAATCCTCTCTTAATCAAATATAAACCCTAGTATAGAATCTTAATAAGTAAACTTATAGGGCCCTAGCCCATCTGATGGCCTTCTAGGCCTATTTCAGATACAAAACCACTAGAAAGTTGCTTCCTTAGTCTTTAGTCTCTTAATATCCAGATAGTATTCTAGAATATGGCTTAGCCTAGAGCAAAGTATGCTTTTGTCTAGTTGCTTTGTATATAGACCTATGTGGTCAGCTATAAGGCGACTATATAGAAAGCAGACCCTAGTAAAAGTATATATCTTGGCTAGTAGCTTTAGATTAACTACTATACTATAGGTTTTTTGACTATTTACTAAAACCTTCTAGGCAAAAGGCATATCGGGTGAGCAATGATATGTCTTGACCCCTATTAGCTTCTCTTTATCACTCTCATCAGACTCTTCTTATATCAATTCATCCTTAGTATCATCTATATCCTTATTGTCTAAAATCATATCTTTACTAATTAGAATATCGAATTCTTTAGTATTCCCTCTTATGATATAAGCGGTTCTGGGTTAAAGTTCTTGCCTACTACCATTAGATACTTCTATCTGCTTAGAATCATTTTGCCTTACTAGGTGGGGTAAAATCCCTCCCTACTTAGGTGCCTCTTCTGAATCAACCTCTATTTTGTCTACTTTAGGAGCAAGTGCCCTTTTATCAATTTCCTCTAAAAATCCATAGACTCCAAACCTTATTCCTAATGATAAGGCCTCCTCTACTATTACCTCCTCTAGGCGGGTGTCTCTGAGCTTATATATAGCGTTGAGGTCCCTAGTCATAAGGCATCTATCGTGCTTTATCTATTTCTTCTCTCTCATAAGGCGCCTAATAGCAGTAGCATTGGCTAAATTAGTAGTATATTATAAATCCATGATTCGAACTAACTTCTGATATATATATAGAAAGGTTAGAGAGAGTTATATCATTTCAATCTACTATATAATACCTTCCTGCTTCTAGCTCTCTAGGACTATATTTTTGGCTTCTCTAATCTAATCCCTTCTGGTCCTATTGGATTCGATAATTATAAATACCTTAGCCTATCTCCTAGCAAACTCTTCCTCTAAGAGGTGATCTCAAAAGGCCCCTCTATCCTATATAAACTTAAATACCTCCTTAATTATATCTCTTATTCTGGTATGATATAAGAGTATCTTCTATAGTATATCTGATTCCGCCTCATACCTATGCTCCTATAGAATACTAGTAAGATATGCCTTAACTTCGAAGGCATTTTTAAAGATAGTCAAGAGGAGGGGTTCTATCGATTATATAGCGATCGCTGATATTTTGGTTCTAGACATTATAAAGACCTAGTAGAAAAGAGGAAAAATGATAAAGGTTAAGAGTAATAAAAGAAAAAGAAAAGATTAAATATAAAATATTAGCAAATGGGGGGTAGTACTACTTATATCACCTGCTGCTCGCTATAGCCTCCTAACTAGGCAGCCAGTAAAGTAAATAACTCAATTATTTACTTTATAAATAATCAATTTACCTTATAAACAACCAATTGAATAAGCTAAAATAGGCAGTTATACTATTAAGTAAACTATATATATAAAATCAAGAAATATTTAAGAACTTCTTCCTCCTCTAAACCTTTAAGTTCTTTAATAATATTATAATCTTTTTCAGTATATAGTAAGTACCTCTCAACCCCCCCTCTTAGCCTTGCTCCTACCTCTACTGACAAAGCATACTAATAAAGGATAGTAGTCCCAAGTATTAAAGTAAGTATGTCTGATCCAAATACATTATCTCCTGACTTATCTATGATTTATGCTCCTACTCTGCCTAGTATAGCTGAGCTTAAAAGAGCTATCTAAGCTAATGACAAAGGCATATCCATACCTGGTACTAATACCGATGCTACCTCTTCTAATGATACTAAAGTTCCGTTTATCCCTGCTATAACCTAGTCTTCTGCTATAAATGCTACTATGTCTATTGCCTAGGGTTCTAGTACTAATTCTATCTATACTCCTCTTCTGAATAGTGACTCTTCTATTAATAATATATTAGCTACTATATCCGCCTATAATAGAGACGATGATAATTCCGGTTCTAATGATCTAATTATATCTACTACCTAAGTTGATATAAAGGATATGGTTTTTAGTACTAAGTATATTCTCTCTGCTTGTCTTTATAACCCTAACCCTATATATTATACCTTAGTATAGCTAGAAGCCGATAATATCTATTACCTGTGAATATCCGATCATTGCTTTAGTATATTATAGATCGGTAATGTCGTCTACTAAATCATCTAAACCAAAGTCTATAACTATAAATGTATATTTTATCCAAACCTTTATCTCAATCTATATATAGGCTACTTAGGTCATGCCTTTATTGGTCTAGATAGAGGTACTATGACTATTTATAGTCAAATCTATAACAGAGATAACTCCTAACTCCTACCCTCAATATATAATGAGAGTACTATGTCTTCTACTCCTAATTATAAGGTTTAGATCGAGCAACTGCTAATAGACATTTACTCTATTACTATCAAAGATTGCTATACCTATGATCCTCCTCCTTATACTAGATATAGTAAAAATGCTCTTACTATTATATATACTAGTATAAGTATGTCTCTAGAAGTGAGTCTCAGTACTAAGTCTACTAAGTCAAGCAAGCATCCTAGAAAGGATGCCTCTAAGTCAAAGACTATGATCCCAATAGATAGTAATAAGGAAGAAGAAGAAAGAGAAGAAGACTATCCTTATAAGTATTATAATCATAATAAGGAACCCAAGTATATAAAGTCAGTTGATGATGATAGAGTTGAGAGTCCTAATAGTTCTCCTATATTCAATGCTCCCATCGACCTCCCTATGCCTCCTCGCTATAGTAAGACTGCTTCCCCTGAGTCTATAATACTTACTATCTAAAAGGTTCTATAGAAGAAAAGGAGTATTAAAGGCAAAGGAAAATCTAAAGTAAGCTCCTCTCTTGCTTTTATCGAGGAAACTATTACGATTCTATTGTACCAGCTTCTCAATCTACTGGATATGATATCATCAGGGATCAGCTGATTCTCGCTTAGCCGATTCCTACTTTGAGCTAGGGAATATATAAACGAGTAAAGGGACTTCCTTTCCTTTTTTCCTTCTTCTTTTCTCCTTAGTTTAGAATAGTCTTAATTGAACCAGTTCACCTATCTAGTAGATCAGAACTTGGCTTTAWAATATATCTACTAGTATGGCACCAGCAATGCCTACTAATCCAGTATTTGCCAGCAATGTCTACTGATCCAGAATCATCGCCAGCAACATTGATTCATTTCATACTTAGCTAGTAACCTCATATATCAGAACACTAGAACACTTGGGAGACTACTAGCAATAGTATAGCCCACTAGCGACTACTACCATAGCAAGACTATATGAAGAATAAGAGACTACTAATCCTATGATATAGCAATAGCAACCCCCATGGAGCCGATACTCCCTATAGCCGGAACTCGAATAGGACTTCGACTTCGCCTACTTTGAGCAGGAGATAAAGGCCAGACCCAGAAACCTATTTAACCACATCCTTTAAGCGATCATAGAGAAGGAGAGACTCAAGGAGAGAGTCCCAGAACTCGAGAACCTACTCGAGATCAAGGAGATAGAGAATACCAACCTCTATAATATGGTGATCCAGAATGCGATCAACCAACCAGGAGGAATCCAGAACCCAGAGGCCATATGACCTAGTAAGTCTATAAAACTCCCAGACCTACTAATACTCATGGATAGTAAGGAACCCTGGTTTGAGGACTAGATCCAATGAATCAAGGGAAAGCTCATAGCCAATACTAACCATTATCCTATAGATGAAATCCAGAGAACCTATATGATTGGACGAACTAGTAGAGAAGTAGCCAGTTATATTGCCCCACGACTCCGAATAGACTCTGTGGATCTATATGAGAGCCTGATAGACCTATACCAGTACCTAGAGGATATCTATAAAGACCCTAACCGAGTATTCGCTATTAAGGAGGACTTCTATAAGCTCTATATAAAGAAGATAGAAACATTCTATGTCTTCTACTCTAATTTCACATATCTAGTCAATGAGGCCTAGATCCCTCCTATAGAACTTAAGTATAAACTCAATCATAAGCTCACATTTGACCTCTAGCGATAAGCAGTTGATAAGTCCCGTGACCTGACTTATAACCTCAAGCGGTTTATCGAATACTACTCTATTACTGACTAGACCCTAAAGGGAATTAATGAATGATAGAACTATATAAAGCGACTAACCGAGAAGATACCTAAGTATATGACTATATCACCTATGATATGACTCATAAATTCCTCGTCTATAGCAACTAGTATAAACATGACCCCGGTCGACCGACAAAAGCTATAGTAGGAGGGTAAGTGCTTCTATTATAAGGAGGCTGGATACTATATATATGAATATCCTAAGAAGAAGGTTTATATAGAAGTCAAGATGATTGAGAATAGTCCTATAATAGAGCCGGGAAACGAGAGCACCTAGAAGAAGACTCCTTTCTAGGTCAAACGGATATGGATTTATATATACTAGATTTGAGTAAACTCATAGGGGGAGACCCTCTTACTCTATCTTATACTATTAGCCAGAATGGACTTAGTATCAAAATCAATATACTTCTTAATACTAGAGTAGGTAGTTTTATCTTTATAGATATATAACTTATGGCTCAAGCAAACGAATTCTTTGGTATCCCAAATTATATCTTAGGAATACTATATAAGGTAAAAGGCTATGATAGTAGGTTAAGAAGCCTGATTATCTATTATCTAGAGCTATACCTATATATTTCCGGATAGAAGCTAAGAAAACTCCTAATGCTGATTATATCACTCAGAGGCTATGATATCATTCTTAGACAAACCTAGGCTATAAAGTATAATACCTTAATCGACTATTAGAACCGTCAATTACTCTAGCTAGATGACTATATAGAAAACCCGAGCTAGAATAAGGTTATGATTATATACTAGAAGAGCCTATTTCCCCTTATAGAGGAAAAGCATTAGCAAGACACTAATCAATAAGACAAGAAGATAGTAATGGCCTAAGATATATAGCGACCCTAGGGGATTCTATGATATACTTTCAAAGACTAATAGAGACAGGAATACTATATTATAGATAAGGAACTCTTATCGAGCAAATCAGAAGCCAAGGATATTCACTCTATCGGGCGGGGTAAACGATATACTACCCCTAGAATAAACCCCCCTATGATCGATATCTATAGGATATCAGTAAATGCTTTTTACCTAAACCTAAGATAAGAGGAGAATGAGTACTTTATAACCTCATTATATAAAATCGATCGGGAACTATAGGACCAGGAGAACTAGGCACTAGACCCGAGCGAGAGACAGGACTAGGAAATAGAGGCTCAGTGACTTATATAGCTACTATCTAGCCAATATCAGGAATATATAGATGTCTTCTCAAAGGAGGCTTTGGATATACTACTGCCCTACCAGTCATACGATCACCAGATATAGCTAGAGGACAATGCTAAAGCAGAAGACCTAGGATATAGTCCTTTATATCACTAGATAATGGCCGAGCTACTAGCTATAAAGAAGTACTTAGTAGATAATCTAGATAAAGGATTTATTAAGAGTAGTCAGGTATCCTTTATAGCCCCTATTCTCTTTATCAAGAAAGCCAATAGGAGTCTAAGATTCTATATCGATTATTAGAAGCTTAACCTCATTACCTAAAAGGATTGATATCCCCTATCACTGATTAATAAGACCCTTATATGCCTAGTAAAGGCCAAGGTTTATATAAAACTCGATATATAATAGGCATTTTATCGAATTCGAATGAATCCAGAGAGTAAGAAACTAATTACCTTTTATATAAGATATAGGACATATAAGTATAAGGTCCTGCCCTTTAGACTAATAAATGGGCCAGCAATATACTAGCGATATATAAATAATATCCTATTTGATTACTTAGATGACTTTTATACTGCTTATCTTAATGATATCTTAATCTACTTAGAGGATCTCCTAGAATATAAAGCATATATTAAGAAGGTTTTAGACCACCTATAATTAGCTGGATTATAGGCCAATATCAAGAAATCGGAATTTAGTATTACTAGTATAAAATATCTCGGATTTATCATAGGAATAGATAGAATTCATATAGACTAAGAAAAGGTTGAGGTTATTAAGAACTAGAAGGAACCTTATATAGTAAAGGGAGTATAGTCCTTTTTAGGATTCTATAACTTCTATCGATGATTTATCCTAAACTATAGAAGGATAGTAAAGCCCTTGAATAAGCTGATCTAGAAAGAGAATCCCTTTAAGTAGGACTAGGCATACTAAGAAGCTTTTAATCAACTAAAAACTACTATGATCTTAGTATCAGTTTTGAAATACTATTATAAAGACTATATGACTATAGTAGAGACAGACTCTTTAGATAGAGTCATAGGAGGGATGCTCTTATAATAAAACCCTTTAACTAGACTATAGTATCTTATTACTTACTTCTCAAAGACTATATAAGCCGCTAAACTCAACTATGATATTTATGATAAAGAGCTACTCATAATAGTACTGGTTATAAAAGAATAGAGAGCCTAGCTAGAAGGACTATAAACTATAGAACCTTTTCAATTCTATTCTGACTATAGAGCCCTAGAATACTTTATGACTATAAAGAAGTTGTCTAGATGATAAGCAAGATAGGCCGAATTGCTCTCTCAATACTATTTTAAGCTTTAGTACTATATAGACAAGATAAACAAATAGGCTGATGCCTTGAGTTATAAGACCAAAGATATAAAGGAATAGTAAAAGGCAAAGGACTAATATCAGACAAAGACCCTTCTATCATATGATAAGATCAACGAGTCGATATTAGAGGACCTAGAGCTCTCTTATAGTACTAATGCAATAAGTATAGAGGTAGTACCTATTATTAGGCTGGCTGGACCGAACTGATATTTTTCGGTCTAGACCAAACCAGACCGTATTTTGGCGGTTCAGTCCAGGATTTTTCAGACCGAATCGTTTAATGGTCTATAATATTCTTTTAGGACTAGACTATAGCGGTTCGGTCCAGGGTTTTCTAGACCGAACCATTAAACGGTCTATAATATTCTTTTGGGACTAGACTATAGTAGTTTGGTCCAGGGTTTTCTAGACCAAACCATTAATATTGGGACTATAGGACCATAGGACCATTCCAAATATAGCTTAAATATAATTTTAATCCTAAGAGTAATATAAAATAGTAATACTAATTATCTAGAATCTGGATTTAAATATAAATCTTTATAGTATGAT
>QYAO01000167.1:0-12937 GCA_003988895.1 Hyphodiscus sp. D1413
GAGGAGGAGACAGAGGAGGAGACAGAGGAGGAGACAGAGGAGGAGACAGAGGAGGAGGATGAGGATGAGTAGACGCTAAATCCCTTTAAGGGTCACCTACGGGTGTGTATTTAATGCTCTGAATAAAATTACTATAGCTAAAGCTTTTATCCCCAAGAATGTTCCTATTCGTGGCCCTTTATATTGTAATTTTTCTTGCTGGCTGGAAGTATAACTGGGCAGCTTACAATCTCTTCCAAGAAAGTTTCAAAATCAGTGAGCAGTAGCTTCCAGCTACTTTTTATTTCCCTCAAAACCTTGACGATTAAGCCAAATCCATCTTGGACTAATCTATCGTAATGATCATTTGGAGTCTTATCATTCAACGAACCCGTTATCCACTCTGGGAGGCATGGCATCGACTGTGCTGGGATGTCCGAGACGTAGTGACTTTCTTCAAAAGTAGGAACTTGATCGCAAAAAAACAGAAACGTCCATGCAGATCCATCTCTACGCAGATGACCGCTGATCCTTCTGATGATGTACATTCGCGGGCCTCTCGTGTCGTCCGAACTGCTCAGGGGATTTGTATCTATTAAACGCATCAACCGAACAGTATGACTAATACGCCGATTTTGAAGGAACGACTCTGGCGTGGAGGGACTAAGGTCATTGCCCGTCGTTGCTCGATAGAAGTCAACACATGCAAGATTGAAATGGGAGAAATGGCGAGGGCCTACAGTACAGTCAACTCAACAAAGTTGAAATATGAAGGGGGAGGCTCGCCTGTCACTGGGTTGGAAGCGAGCAGTCCACAACTCATAATCCATCTCGAATCTTGCACCCAAAAGTCTAATCAGAGGCCTCGTCAGGCGGTGCACAGTACTACAGATAATTAGTCGCGCGCGTGTTTATAACTTATAGGTCTCTCAGAAAGCTGCTGCACTAACATGGCTCGGAAGTGAGGTTCATCAGGCTACCGAATATTAGTTAGCTAGATGCCAAAAATGAGGGAGCGCGTGTAGGCAAACACTGTTGGACAAGAATTCCATCAGTCCGTTTTCACTTTGGAAGCGATTTGCGATCGTACGCTGGTTTCCTAGTTTTCTGGTTAGTGCAGTGGCTATCTGGATTGGAAAGACCTTTATTACGTACTGTTGCTTGTAATAGTCACGGCTTCTGCTATAATTGCGCTGCTGGGGTTCTCTGAAGGATAAGAATTAATGAATTCAAGCAAAGCTGGATGGCCATTGCCATATGTCTTTAAATTATTTTGCCATCTCGCCGCCGGTGAGATCCCAGGTTGAGTGTTGTCTGATGTACTCATTGAGACGAGGAGGCCAGGCTAGTCGTCGAGTCGAGATTAGGTCGTACGTTGAGAGGGAAATAATCATGCCGAAGGAGCGCTCGAACTATTATAGACAACCGGACAATAATACAGGCAGGGAAATGAAACAATGTTTCCTTATTAAGTTCTTGTACTATATGTAGGAGGACTACCATTGGGCCAAAGTCTTCTCAAGACGCGACTGATTATTTAAAGAATAACGCCGAGGCGAATCATCCGCATATCCCACGCAAAAGTTCTAAACGCCCACCACAATACACCTCACTTCAATGCCCTCACGGTCGTTGGTCATACTTCCTGGTAACTGGAAAGATGCGTGGGCACAACGTGATGTGGCCTTGCAGTCTTCCCCACGCTCGGCGCTGTCGAAGCACAGTAACATAAGAACCTCTTCAACCTGCATGTTGCTCCAGTACCAGAACTTTTGCTCCGGACCGTATCTGACTGCGTAAGTTTCTCCAATCCGATCATCATAGATATGAGCAACCTCTACAAGATCTTTGTCTGCTATGGACGAAGATTCGGCAAAGGCTAAAGGGTGATCAGTGACCTGTCTTCGAATTGGTCGCCACACAATAACAATCCGCACACGATTATGATTCGCGGCTATGGTTCGCTGGACTGACTCCAGTATATGTTTCTTCAGGCGCATAGCCGCTGAGTGAGGTGTTTGGTCGATATGTACCTTTCGTACAGGTGATGGGATTGACTTCTCTGACGAGACTCTTCGCAAGCAGTGGTCAAAAACAAAGACTCGCTCGGCTCCATGGATGTTTTGAAGAAGTATTTCCTCAATCAGAGGATAGTATTGTTTCTTAATCTTGCTGTTACTACTGAGGTCGGCCGAGGCGGTCGTGGGGATTGTGAAGGCAGCGAAAGAATGCTCGTCCAGGTTGAAGTTATCTTCCATTCCTCGAATGTCGGAGATCATGACCTCTAACTTCTCATAGCTGTAGTTTTTGGTGCCCGTTCCGTTGGGCGCAGTTACAAGAAACTGCGGCAAGGACCCGTTATCAGGAGGGCTGTAAAAATTGAGGTGAGCCTTGATAGGTACTTTGGACATCGTATGAACGATTCGGTAGATCAATTCGAAGGTAGATGAATTCGAATGGAGACATCAACAAGGTCAATCCATTGCCTAGACGTAAGCTGGCAGAACATGCGGGGATGTGCTTGACCCTGAACTTCCTTCCAGACGAGGCTACACAGAACTTTGTTTTTTTTTGCTTTAGATTACTCCTGCTGTGAAACCTCTTGATCCTGTATAACTCAGTGACTCGAAATCTCGCCCAACGTTCTTCTAAAGACCCTCACCTCCCTCGCCTGGCCCTTTCCCAAGCCGTCTGCATCTCGCTCAGACTTGACACGCTTCCCGCCCCGCACAACTCCAACTCCAACTCCAACTCCAACTCCAACTCCAACTCCAACTCCAACTCCAACTCCAAAACCAAAACCAAAACCAACCTTCGTACAAAGTCGAGCCAGCCCGGCGAGATGGCGAGCAAATCTTCCCTTTCGTATGCTACGCGTGCGCAGCAGTCCAGTAGCTCGATTGTGAAAAAGCTCTTCCACATTGCCGAAAGCAAAAAGACAAATGTTGTGATCTCGGCCGACATACGCAATGCGAAGGATCTGCTTACACTTGCCGATCGTATGTTGCCACAGCCCATTCCCCAATGGATCCATTGGCGACGTCCCTAGCTAACCCCCAGACAGAGCTTGGTCCCTACATCGCTGTATTCAAAACCCACATCGATATCGTCTCCGACTTTAGCGCAGCAACCCTTGAAGGCTTGAAAGAACTCTCGGCCGAACACAACTTCCTGTTTTTCGAAGACCGAAAGTTCGTCGACATTGGACATACGGTTCAGCAGCAATATCACGGAGGAGCGCTGCGCATTTCGGAATGGGCGCATCTCGTCAATGCGAGCATCCTCGCTGGTGAGGGTATCGTTGAGGCTCTGGCACAAACGGCACAGGCGGAGGCTTTTCCCTACAAGGGTGATAGAGCATTGCTCATCCTGGCAGAGATGACAACCAAGGGCTCTCTTGCGACAGGGGCGTATACTAAGTCATCTATCGAGATCGCGAGAAAATACAAGGAGTTTGTTATTGGATTTGTGGCCACTCAATCATTGGCATCTGTCGAGACAGACAGTGCGGTAACTGAAAACGAGGATTTTGTTATTTTCACCACTGGAGTCAATCGGTCGTCGACGGGTGACAAGCTTGGACAGCAGTATCAGACACCAACGTCGGCCATCGAGAGGGGAGCGGACTTCATCATTGCTGGCCGGGGTATATATGCAGCCGAGGATCCTGTTGCTTCTGTGAAGATGTATCAGGAAGAGGGATGGGAGGCATACATGAAGCGGGTGCAGAGGTAGAAAAAAGGTTGGGAGGGAAAGGGGTTTTGTAGATCCATTGGTTTCCTTTGTATTTGAAACCTTGCCTTGCGATATTCATTCGCGTGGGAACACGAACAGTTGTCTATAGAACTAGCAAAACAGACTCTAAGCAGATGTTGCTCTATGCTCTGTGTGCTTGGCAAGTCGATTTGGGTAAGAAACGAAAAAGAAAGAACAAATAAAAATTAAAACTCCATTGGCCTAAGCTGAAAAAGCACTCGTAGTCTATCTCAAAGTCATACACAAGATAATCAGGTCGCGAAGTTGTCTAATTGCCAGTGATGGAATCAGATGGCTCAGGGGCAATAAAATATTCATCGAGCACAATGCCAACCCTAGATGTATAATCCTATAGTCTGTCACGGACGATGGCTCCATTCCACAACTATGGGACCTTCCCCGTCCCATCGTCGGCAAGGCTAGGCGTAGGCTGATGGACCGGAAGGCCGATTTGCTCGAGAGCAAAGGTTGATACAACTATTGTATAACATGCAGCAACCAAGTCGTCTCCTGTTTCCAGGACACCAACAGCAAATCCTCCCAGGAAAGCATTGCCAGCTCCGGTAATGAATCTAGATAGAAGGCAGGCAGCCAAACGAGAGCCTTGCTTAGATGAGCCAATCCCGTGCGCCAAACATTTGTGGGCGAGAGCCTCGATAATGGCTCGGTCGAATTGCTCTTCGTCGCCTAGGTCAATATCGAACAGAGCTGTAAGTTCAATGTGATTAGGTGAGAACACATCTATAAGCTCGATTGCTTCAAAACAAGCAGCTAGATTTTGTGGTGTGTACGACCGCGGGGCTGGTTCCCAGATGACTTTTGGCGGTGCTTCTATTCTACAGGATTGCCATAGCTTCAACAGATGCAGAATTTGTTCTATGGCGTCAATAGGACTGGTCAAGAAATGAAAGGAGCGCGATGATAGCAATGGCGTGTCGAGAAGGTCTTTCGCTTCAATTTTAAGCGGCTCCATAGTGTATCGAAATGTTTTTGCTATACATATGATGAGTATGTTAAATTACCAAAGGCAAGCATTTGGAGCAAGTCCTTACGACCAAATGTTATGCCTTGATAAATAAGCTCCTCTCTAGTTGACAGTCGCCTGTGGTTTTTTATTAAAAGCTTTAGCTTTTGTATAGTGCTCGACCCCCCTGCGTGTGAGGAGGCCCTCGCCGTGAAAGAGAATGCTCGATCACGTGGTCGCGCATCTAGCCCCCCCCTCCCGTGATTGGCTCGCTTCGCCCTCCGTGCTCCTCGACCATTAATTGGCACGTTTTTCACCCATAGACCGTCTGCCACTGCCCTAATAGAGGCTAAATACTATTCGTATTATATCCAGAAGCTGCCTCTCTCTGTGTTTCTCAAGGACGCCTCTGCTGTAGTTGGATCAAGGGTCTATTCTTTATATATTCCCTACTAGGAGAAGGCTAAGGATAGGAAGAGACATGCTAGGTCCGATTTGCCAGACCAATCCGTCCCCTAGTGTCACGAAGCCAAGTTCTGATCCGCTGGATAGGTAAACTGGTTCAATTAAGACTATTCTAAACTAAGGAGAAAAGAAGAAGGAAAAAAGGAAAGGAAGTCTTTATATATTCCCTAGCTCAAAGTGGGAATCGGCTAAGCGAGAATCAGCTGATCCCTACCTCTAGCAGTTCGCGTATTTATGGCATAAATATTTTCGGGCCACCCAATCTCACCCCGGTCAGGGGCTCTGCACGGGCCATTACTTCATGAATATTCTTTCATAAATATGGCGTCCCCATGGGGCCGCCCCACAGCCCTATCGTCCTACGGCGGCTGGATAGGATCGCGGGGGGCCCTCGAGGGGATCATAGATGGCAGCCAGCTTTCCGTATATCCAAGCCTATGGCGTGGTGCTCTGCGTCACGTGCTAGACCTGCCTCCTACCCACCCACAGCAGCCAGGAGCGACACCTGAGGCAGCCACCACACTGCTATAAAGGGCCTCGGCTACAAGCTCTGCTCGACCTCTTCACCACATACGAGCTATAGCTGCCAAGTCAAGTTGTGCTACCAAGTTTGCCCTGCTCGGTCATCGAGGGCTTGCGTTGCTATCCAGCCTTCACGTGCTGCCTCTGTAACGGCTGCCTCACTCGGTCGAAGCATGCCCTAGAAGTGCACGTGTCGAAGGAGCACAAGCAAAAGCCAGCGCAGCAGGTCGAAGGCAGCTCGTGGCGGAAGTGTACTGTCCAGACCTTCTTCGCCGAGAAGCAGCACATCCGGTATTTTGTGGTGGATGATGCCAGGGGAGCCATAGGAGCCTCAGACGCCAGCATAGAGAGCTTGGATTCGGGGGAGGCAGACTTCTTTAGGCAGCTTGACGAGGACGCCGCTGTTATAGAGGAGGATGCCAAAGCAGAAGCCAACACCGTTCATGGCTTCGACAGTCACCGATCTGCTGTGGTGCCGTGGCTTCGACGGACGGGCATCGAGGAGCATACGCGGGGCCTGAAGAAGGACGAGATATACGCCTCTTTCGCGGTGCCAAAGAATGCCGAGAGCGAGCCCGAGCTGTTCCTGATGCTGGAGGTCGTGGACGAGATCTTGACAGAGGCATATAGCTGGTGCTTCGACGGCCCCGACTGTATACTGACCTGGCCACGGCAGCTGGCGCTGAGCCGCTTCTACACGGCCGCTGGCCCAGGGCAGAAGACGCGCGCGTTCGACCCGAAGAAGGAGCCCAATACGCTTAAGACCAACTTCGGCTACTGGAAGCAGTTCTTGACCTACTGCTACCGGGTGGCCTACCGCGGCAGCCACTTCACCACGGCCGACGACGACCAGCGGACCCCGGAGAGCTATATCCGGCTCACAGATGCCTAGGAGAAGGCGTGGGAAGCGGCCTTCTAGAGTGCTGCTGAGCAGGACCGGCCTATACTGAGACATGCTCTGTCCGTCCTCTCGATGGCGCTGATCTGCCACGAGTTCGGCGGCCATCGGTATAGCTCCCCACTGCTCAGCTTCTATGCCATGCTTAGTATCAAGCCATATGCCAAGACTTGGAAGGAGCCGGGCAACTATAATAGCTGCTTGTCTGGCGTGATCTGGGTTATATAGCTGATCATCTTCTATGCCAGCGCCTGTCTAGAGAAGGCAGAGCTAGGTGATATACTCAGGCACATTGAGTAGTATTATAGGAAGTTCTTGAAGCAGGATACTGAGACTCCTATAGGCGAGATCCTTAGCTAGTGCTTACTACTATTTACTATGTCAAAGGAGGTCGTCGGGCCATACCAGGCACAGTGGGATATAGACGAGAAGGTCTTGACCTATAAGGACATTGACCTATATATAGATCATATACCATGGCTCTTACTCTCTGACTTCTAGTAGGCCTAGCACCTCCTCTATAATGAGCTGATGTTCAAGGCCCAGAACCTCCTATAGATACGTGCTTAGGCTTTAAAGGATAACCTAGATGCCGATGCCTTTGGCTGGTTCTTCGGCTAGCACTGAGAGAACGTTGAGCTAGTAAAGCCACTAGTAAGGTCTTTACTAGCTATCATCTAAGACTCGAAGCCATTATAGGACTCATTCCTAGATGCTGCTATAGATGGTATCAAGGCCTGGTAGGAGAAGGCAATCAAACGGTATAAGGCCATGGCCGATGAGTTTCTAAGAAGGCTCCTAGTCTTGATCTATATAGGTTTGAGCCAGCTACTATATAAGAGTGAGCTCTTCTCTATTACCTAGTATAATACCTAGTAGCAGTGGAATGTCTACCTTAAGCATGGGCTAGTCATACTATATACTATATACTATAAAGGTCAGTAGTAGATAGGCAAGTTCAAGGATAATATCTGGTTCTTGTCTATATCTATTAGAGACCTCTTACTAGACTACTTAGTAGTTATCATCCCGCTCTACTAGGTCTTCCTCTGCTGGTCTGCCCCATATACTATTATCTCTCTATACTTATAGTAGTAAGACAGTAAGGTCTAGGCTAATAACTAGCTCATATGATATATAGAGCAGGTATATAGTCGGGCCAGTATCCCCTAGCTCTATATTACTAACTAGTAGTAGATGATGGTTAATATTATCAAGACCAAGTTTACTACTAATATAAAGTGCTTTGAGGTTGATGATGGCGCTTATGATAAGGATACCGAGGAGATTGAGGCTAATATCCAGGCTATGACTAAGTAGTAAAACCATAGTATATGAACCATCAATCAAATATATATAAACCAATATAATACTAACTTTGGGAATATATAAGATGGCCTTATCTACTGGAATCTATATGTCTTAACCCTATAGAAGGACTTATAGGGCCTCGATCAGCTGCTTAGACCTACTAGAAAGAGGAGGCGGGATGGCGACGACCTTGGTGGTCTATAGATGCTCAAGAAGGTCGCCATAGGGGTCTACCGGCCATAGAAGAAGTAGTCGGCTATGGCTCTACTAAAGAGTATGAGAAAGCTATACCTAGATGATATACTAAAGTAGAGGTCAGTGACCTAGGAATAGGCTATGACTATGATCATGTCATAGACTAAGTAGGTAGTGGTTATCATAGCTACTAGTAAAGAAAAGAGCCTACTATTCATACTATCCTATATCCTCTCTGATATTAGGGTAATGATCTTAGTCTTATTACTTATATCTCTATGAGGAGACCTCCTCTATCGAGTCCAAGAGTTAGAGATCGATTACCTAGTATAGGCGTCTAGTAAGTAGCGAGATATGTCCTTAGTATTTATCATAGTTAAAGTAATATATATAGAATAGTTTTAGACCTATGCCTATAAGCTCATAGTAATATAAGACCTCAACTATATTATATTTGATAAGGCTTACTTAACTATTATAGCATCCGACTATTACTAGGCTATAGTTGACCTTGTCCTAATCTATAATATCTATATATAGTTTGTTTACTTAATAGCTACTCTATCTCTAATAATATAAGCTATGTTTAAAGAGCAGAATAACTTAATAAACCCTAAGGTAATCCGAGCCTTAATAAACCAGTGAAATCTATTCTATATGATATAGTAGGCTATTAGACAAGGGAGTCTGCTCAAAGAGGATATATAGAGGATAAGGAATATATAGGAGAATAGCTAGCTCTTAGATTAGGCTTAAGATAAGATCATCTTATATATTTAGATAAAGGAAGATACTACTATACTAGCTAAGCTACTCTACTACTCCCAGTATATAGCCGATATAGGCATTACTGAGTAGAAGGAAGAGCTACTGAGAATATAGCTTACCTCCTTAGACTAGCTATATCTCATAGCTATATCTATACTCAGTATTAGCTTTGATTATGCCTATGTTTGCTTAGTTATATATATCAATAAGCCATTGTCTCTAGTCGACTTCACCTAAGAGTCTGGCCAGGCTAGGTAGGATAGAAAGGAGGCATACTCACTGGTTCTTCTCTTATCTATATAGAAGCCATAAGCTACTAAGAGTACTATGATTAAGAGAAGAGCCCTATATTACTATCTCCTTAGCTAGGACTGCTACTAGGTATGCTTGAGTAAGTACCTTGACTCTGAGCTATATTGGTAATAGTATTAGGATAATGAGGATATTATATATAATATATATAGTACTGGCCTAGCTCTTGCTCTATCTCCTACTCTATCTCCTGAGCTAGTCCTCTAATATACTAGTAGTATAGCTATCTAGGAGAAGCGATACTGAGCTGACCTCAAGCTGAGCCAGTACTAGGAGGACCTGCTTATGGTTTAAGACATATGCCTACTCTATCAGATAGTCAGCGATGTCTGGGACCATGTCTTCCCTATATACTAGTATTGGTTCGAGTTCTTTTAGGCTCATAATCATATCAAGGACCAGAAGTAGAGAGGGCCATAGATTACTCCCTATTATATATACTACTGATATTATAATCCCTAGGCTATCTATCAGTATATAGACCTAGAGAGCAACTACTAGAGCTACTATTATATAGACATCGTCATACTACTCTACTATAGTATCTTCTATAGAGATAGGGCTAAGTAGTAGCTTAAAGAATAGTTTTAATAAATGTTCATAGATATCAATGAGTTCCTTAGGTAGTATAGTTAGGTAACTAGCTTTAGTAGAGGTAAGGCAGTCTGGGGAGTCTATATGACTATGGCTGTCCTTATTTAGTTTGAGTTATACTAGACTAGGTAGTAGGTTAAAACAAGAGGGGATTGGGGTATCTAGACGACTATGGCTCAGTTACTTATAGTTTTAGAGTATAATATATCAAATAGAGACAGATTAGTATCTAATATAATCCTTATTTCCTAGAGAATTAGACTAGGTCCCCTACTATCTTAGTACTTGTTATAATAAGGTTTAGTATAGATGCTTTTTAATATAATTAAGGCAAAGAACTAAGTAGGGTCTAAGCCTAGAAGTCCTTCTTAAAAGATATAAACTTTAGATAGTTCTTATTTAATCTATAAGAGAGATTATTCGAGATAGACCCTAGGGATTTATAGCCCTTGATTAGCTCTCTTAGCCCCTAGAGGGACCATAACCCTAGACTAGAAGTTAGAGAGTATATAGGCTCAGAACTAGCTAAGGTTCTTTTTTTATATTTAACCCTCTATATCTTTAGTACTAATGAGGCTAAAGATATAGACAAAAGACCATTTAGAAGCCCAAGTATAGGACTTTAAATTAAGTCAAAAACCGTCCTAGAATATTAAGAATCAAGAGAGTTATAAGTAAACGCGCTTATTGAGGGCATTTGGGTCCCTAGGCTAGATATTATAGAAAATAAGCAAAAGTATTAGTAGTACTAAGTAGTATAGTTAAGTGGTCTAGATAAGAGATATATGCTATACTTAGGGATATCTACTAATAGATAGAATCAGGTCTCAAAAAAATATATATCCTTAAAAGCAGTATATAGTATATCACGACTACTAAAGAGGGATATAAAGCCATTTAGATATTTTAGATTAGTATTTTCTCTCTAAGTAAGCCAAAGACTGATTATAAATAACAACTATAGAAGAGGGATATAGAGGCAAAGGAGGTAAGGGGTCTACTAATAGGAAGTGATATCTAAAAGCTATTAGTAAGGCTTAATGATAAGGTCCTTAAGAGAATAGATTAGACCATAGCTAATAGAGACCTAGTTTGGAAATAATTCTTTTATTCTGATTCTTTTTCCTAGTCCTTATTCTTCTTATTCTTCTATCTACTAGATATATAATAGACTGCTTCTGCTTATAGACCATAGGTAGTCTATGAGCTATTAGAAGACATTACTATAGCTACTTATTATAAGTATAGACTAAGTAGTTAAAGGCGACTTTCTATACTTTATAAAGGAGCTCGAGCTTAATATATAGCTTGTCTATATATTCTTTAACGAGTACTATATAGCTAAGACTGATATATTATATCCTAAGAAGCTTTAATAGCTATAGTAGCTATATAATACTTGAGTTACTAGTTTATCTATCTTATTATCATACCTCTAATCATACTTATATTCATTCTCTAAGCCGATCTTCTACTAGGACATGCTCAGCTCTATTGATAGTCGATAATATAGCTAATAATCTAATATTATATAATCGAGTATTAATAAGACCTCTAGATAATAGCTAAACTACTAATCTATATACTATTACTACTAGTAATATCATATAATATTATCTATATTTAGAATAATATATAAGGAGAGATGATTATAGAGGAGATAGACTATCTATTCTATAAGGCTATAGTAACCGATAAGCAGGAGCTACTTAAATAGTAGGCTAATAGCTATAATAGTTAGATCATAGCTATAGGTATACTTAGAACTAGGATTAATATTCCCGGGATCATCTATATCATCTATCTTAGGCAGCTATAGGGTCTGACCAGCTTCCTATAGTAGATAGGATAGAGTAGATAGGCTGGCGAGATCAGTGACTTAATAGTGATTCTCTTAGGTAATAGTAGTAGTAATAGGATATTTACTACTCTATAATAAGAGCTAATTAATATATACTTGATTAAGATATAAGATAAAGTTATACTTAGTAAGTATCTCTTAAGTCATAGCTACTAAAGGTCAATTCTTATTAAGTATCTCGATAGCTATACTAAAGGAATAGACTATATTAGTATAGATAGTATCTTATATAACCATTATAAGGAGCTGATTAAGTAGGACTATAATAGTAGTAGTAGTAGTAATAGTCATCAGAGCCCTAAGGAGGGTCTTAAGAGTAATATCGATGCTATTTAATAAGTACTTTAGATTAATATATAATGGAATAAGTAGCTTAAGCAGTTCTATTAGCTATTCTATATCTATTATATTTACTATTAGCTTATATTATCTAATAGAAAAGAGCTTAGCTACTACTATTATGACTATTCCTATATAACTAGGATAAAGTATAATATTAAAGTATACTAATAGTAATAGTCATAGATCAAGCTTAGTATATATTACTAGTACTTTTAGTATAGACTATTATAGATAATATATCAGGCTATAGAAGAGGAGAGGCTATACTAATATCTATATCTTATCTCATACTCCCTAGTATATTCTTTCTCTATTAGATAAGATAACTATTACTGATCTATTATGAGATAGGGTTTTAAGGAGAGATAGAATAGTAATAGCTATAATTAAATAGAAAAGGAGAAGTAGTATTAGGATAGTTTAAGATAAACTAGGTTTATATATAGAGATATATTAGGGAGATCTATTCTAATATAAAGGGTTTAGGATTAGCATTATATTAATAGTTTAAATAGATTTAAGTTTTAAAGAATAAAGTTTTAAAGGATTTTAATAAAGTAATTAGAATATAGTTAGGGACTACTATTACTACTACTAGTATTACTATTATTTAAGATTGATTTATTATATATAACTAGTATTATAATAATATAAAAACAAAACATAAAATATATTTAATAGAGATTTAAGAGAAAAAGATACTAGAGAAAATAAGAGAAGAAGATTAAAGTAATAGTAATAAAGTAATTACTAACTAGACTAAAATATAAAGAGTTTAAAATAAAAACACAGTATTTTACTATTAATTAGATTAGAATTATAATAATAGTAGTAGTAATAGTAATAGTAGTAATAGTAATAGGAATAGGAGTAATAAGAGTTATAAGAGTAGTAAGAGTAATAGGATTAGTAATACTAATTATAATAAAAATAAGGATTAGTAAATTATTTACTAAATAAAAGGTCTAAA
>QYAO01000170.1:7344-17908 GCA_003988895.1 Hyphodiscus sp. D1413
CGCTTCCTCTCGGCCGTTATCCCTTGGCACGTGATATCACCATGTGACTCAACCAATCCGGTTGCTGGAATCCATCAGTGGCTCCAAAGTGGTTCCGACATTACAATATGGTCTGGTCTCAATAATAGTCTATAAGAATGGTCATTTTCAGACCACGGTCTCAAAACGGTCTACAAAAGAGCCATGGTCCGGTTCGGTCTGGACCGTTCAGCCAGCCTAGTAGGATTCAAGGGGGTTAAGTCGTTATTTTTGAGGGGGTTAGAACACCTAAATTAAGCGAGCTAAACTACATACAAGTCATATATCAGCAGTTTCTTACCTCGACCTTCAATAAACCACAATAGTCATACTCGACCTTTTTTTTTGCTAGTTTCGTTTTAGTCTTCAGACATAAGCAGCTGCCGCTTTTACCTAAGCCGAGGGTGACCTGGATAAAGCCTGAGCGCTCTCTGAGTACCATTAGTAAGGACCTGTTTTAGCACCCTAGCACTCATGACACAGCCAAACAGATAGTAGAAAAGAAATATTTTACGAAGTACATCGAGTTTATATAGTACACACCTCAAAAATCGATGCTTCAGCATTTTCCATGATTCTGATCCTTTGGGGCCTAAAAAACCTCCATAGCTAGTGCTCGCTTAGCTAGGCCAAATTACAATGCTCTAGCATATAAGTAAATCTTCCTTTCTACCTAACTATCTACCTGGTCTTAATAACCAATATAAATTTCCCTTTTCAAATTGTCATCAAAGGTATGGCATCTTTTGCCACTCCCTCGCCCAAGAAGGACCAATCGCAAAGTCCCATCGTTCGACACAAAAGTGCTTCTCCGTGGCGCGTTACTCGATTCTCCTCCTACTTGCCACGTAACCCTCTCATCCCAGGATGTTCGCCCTTGGCTCTTGGAGCATCAATCCCAAATCCCCTTTATCAAGCTCTATCATCGGCCGAGCAGAACAATCCACAACAACGTCCAGAGAAGGTCGTCCGGCTCACATTGCCCTTTAGCCTTCGTAATAATGGAATTCCTCGCGGCCCTATCGAAGAAGAGCTTCCTGAGCTCCAAAGGCTCTTTCCAACCCTGAAAACTATCTCTTATCAGCACCCCTTCTTGGTGTTAGCCATTGGAAAGCTCCCAGAACAACCTTGGCCAACGATTCTCGCCGATCTGCCATTGTGGCTAACAACGACTCCCAATGGCCGCCCCCCTCTCGATCTAGGTAAATTTGCCCGCGTAAGTCAATGATTCAATGTGAAAGGCGAGATCAAACACTATGAGACTCCAAACGAGGCAACAATACTAGAGATATTTAAGCTCATAAATGAGAGAGGAGCTGGCGTTGACCGAATCCGTTGGGATGGATGTATGTTTCGTGTATTCGGGAACCAGGAGCCGGGACAAGACTGGCAGAATCATCTTCCAAGCAGGATCAATGGTCATAGCATTAGTTATATCTGGACCAAGTCAACTATAGAAGAGCATGCATTGTGGATGAAGGTTCCTATAGCGAACGTTATAGATGACACTCAATACGAGCGGGAACAATTGCGACCTGGAATCATGCTTGCCGGTTTTCATAACAATATGAAGCAAGGACTTGGTATAACTTCGGGAGTTTGTATGAAATCACCGACTTCTGGCAAAAGGTTTATAACTGTTGCTATACACGGCTTCCCTACTAGCATAGGCGACTCAGTTTACCACCCCTGTATTGACCTTTCCAACGGAGTACCTGATGCTAGATATCAGATAGGTACGATCGATAGGAAGTTCGGGGACACGGATATCGCTCTAGTATAGCTGAAACCAGGGATTCGATACTCTGGGGAAACCTTTTCCGATCCCGAGCCTGGCCAACTACAGGCGCAACCATTTCGCGGCTTAAAAACCCCAGAAACCCTTAGACCCGGCGACACAGTATTCATGAACACCCCGGTTAATGGACAATATAAGGGTATACATATAGCAACCGAATGGGCACTTGGTTTTGAGGCGTCTGATGAGGCTCCGTAAGAAAGCAAGGCATACTGCGAGATCGCACTGTTTAGCTACTAGGGAAATGGAAGTGATATTTTCTTTGAAGGTTGTTGTGGGGGAGTGATTTGGGATGAGAATTTTGATGTACTCAGACAATTTCGTTTCCAGGAAAAGGAAGGCCAGAAGCTTGCGTATGCGCCTAGCTTTAAGGTACTAATAGACCAAGGCTATCAGTTGTCAACTATCTGACACCGAGAGCGCTAAGGTATAGGGAGGAGTGTCAGATGAATATCACGTATATGGCATGCTTCTACTTAGAGTCTAGCTCTATCAAGGCTATATATATAGCCTCAACTGCTTTATATATACTTATACTTTAGACTACTTTTAATACAATGATGTATAAACAGCTAGACGGCACCAATCAAGGGTTAGTACTAATCAAGGGTTGGTACTACAAGGGTTGGTACTAATCAAGGGTTAGTACTACGAGGGTTGGTACTAATCAAGGGTTGGTACTAATCAAGGGTTGGTACTAATCAAGGATTGGCACTAAAGGTTCTTTGGTACTAACAAATTATTTGTAGCAGTAATTTGATGGTACTAACAATTTCTTAGTACCAATGGTTTCTTTGTACCAACTACAAGTTCGTACTAATATTATTTTAGTACCAACCTAACTTTTATACTAACCATTTCCTTGTACCAATGGCTTTTCGGCACGGTTATAATAGTATGATAGAGAGAAGAGGGAGTATAAGGGGCTAGCCCCATATGCTCAATCTAATGATCTATTGCTAAACAAAGAGGAATAATTAAGGAGAGAAGGAGGCAGTCCTGCTTCCTAACGAACTAAATACATGATTTATTGCCATGGCAATACAGGTCACATGACCAAGTCCAAAACACGGGTCTAACCCGTCACATTATCCCCCTCCTATTCCTTTAAGAGGAGGGTCCGAAGAACCACTCTGTTTCTATAGCCCTTATAGATCCCATTGGCTTTACTGTCGTCTTTGCCCTAGTAACTTGTATAGCACTAGCCCTAATCTGTGCCTTGCTAGCCACTGACGACGAGGAGGATATAGAGGAGGAACGAGTATATATTAGCTAGTAGTTATAGTTCTTAACCCAATGCTTTCCTGAGCCACATCGTATGCACTTCCCTTCGTCCCTCTACTCCTATCGTTGCTCGCGAGAGACCGGTTGAGCAGTAGTCGCTGCTAAAACGCGTATCGGTTCCTATTCTATTATACTACCACTGCCATTGCCATTGCCATTGCCATTGCCATTACCATTGCCATTGCTATATATTGGTCCAAACTGGTTCCCCAATGTCTAGAGCATTTGCACAAAGCCATTGTACTTTATTGATAGACTTAACTGCCCGTCAAGTCGCTGCCTGGTATATTTGTTCAAGCCACCCACTAAGGTGGTTATCTTTGCGTCGTCTGGCCATATATCCGCATCGGCTTCAAATAGTACTCTTTCAAATTATAGGATATATACCACCACAGAGTCTGTTCCTTATCGAAGCTCAATCAAACGCTATCCCGCTTTCTTTGTCTTATATGGGTCGTCATAGATTCGTTCCAAGTAGTTGATAAGAGTAAGAGGCTCCTAATCTTCGTCTTCCTATACCGTCCGTATAAAGGGGAGAACAAGCCCCTATACCTTTATATTAAGCGAGCTATAAACATAGAAGAACTGGGCTTCGCTGCCCCCAATTATATCTCCGTCAATCTATAACTTTGCCTATATTGCCATTAACCATGTATCCCACTCCTTTGCGCGGCCGCCGAATCGGTCGGGCTCTAGGAGTACTTGGCGTGTCTTTATCGTGCCTCGATGTTGTCATAGCTCCTATACCTATACACGGAGCTCGTCAACCATTGATAGAAGCTGGGCTTCTCGCTGGTTGGCTGTTTCGGCCCATTGAGTTCATTGAGGTTCCATTGAAAAAAAGTTCTCCTTTGCTCTGCTTTGCTTTGTTTGTGAGTTATTCCTAATACAAGGGGCTAGCGCCATATGCTCAATCTAATGATCTATTGCTAAACAAAGAGGAATAACTAAGGAGAGAAGGAGGCAGTCCTGCTTCCTAACGAACTAAATATATGATTTATTGTCATGGCAACACAGGTCACATGACCAAGTCCAAAACACGGGTCTAACCCATCACAGGGAGAGGAGCCGGTGCTTATACTCATACTCGTATCTCAACTAATCCAACTAACTTAAGAGGAATTATCGTTGTTATAGATACTCAAGAGCATCAAATCCAGAGTAGGAGATCGAGGATTCTGGCTTTAAACAAGCTATGCCATCGTTCTTAGCTATGACAAGGCCTGACTCAGAGTAGGTCTATATAGGTAGGGATTAAGGGTATATAATAAGATCTAATAACTAAGCAAGGTATTGAGAAAGGATTAAAGAAGAAGATAGTTGAATAGTAATAGAACAGACCTCTATAGACATTAAAGTAGTAGCTAGACCATATATAAACCTTGTCTAATATAATAGGTACTAAACCTAGTAGGATAAATACTATACCTAATATTATAATTCTATTATACTAGCTTCTCAAACTCACTAGATATAATATCATTAGGAATCAGCTGATTCTCGCTTAGCCGATTCCTACTTTAAGCTAGGGAATATATAAACGAATAAAGGGACTTCCTTTTCTTTTTTCCTTCTTCTTTTCTCCTTAGTTTAGAATAGTCTTAATTAAACTAATTTATCTATCTAATAGATCAGGACTTAGCTTTATAATATAATTCTAAACTTAATCTATACTTCATTCTTAAGAGGGAATTAAAATATATCTATAAATATTCGTTAGTAATATCTACTTAATCTAGTATAATACTAGTAATATCTACTAATCTAGAATTATTATTAGTAATATTGATTTATCTTATACTTAGTTAGTAATCTTATATATTAGAATATCTAAATACTTAAGAGACTACTAGTAATAATATAGTCTATTAGTAACTTATGGCGATATATAGAGCATGGGTAGTTGTGGCAGAGCACATATAATCACTGTCCATGCGACATTGCGATCACAGTACATACAATACTGAGCTGTGATTACTGCTTGGCACCTTGGTATCCTGCTCGGACCTCAGTATATATATAATCACTGATCAGAGCTTTGATCTATATAAGCTAGTTAGATAGTTTTTCTCCTTTGTTTTCCTTTTCTTTCCTCAGAATAGAATCAGTATATTCCCTGATTGGACCTACATTTCAATATGTAATATAACTACTACTATAATAAGACTATATAAAGAACTAGAGATTACTAATCTTATAATATAGTAATAGTAACTCTTATAGAGCTGATACTCTCTATAGTTAGAACTCAAATAAGACTTTGACTTTATATACTTTAAGTAAGAGATAAAAGCTAGACCTAAGAATATATTTAACTATATTCTTTAAGTAATTATAGAAAAGGAGAGACTTAAGGAGAGAGTCTTAGAACTCGAGAGCCTATTTAAGATAAAGGAGATAAAGAATACTAATCTTTATAATATAGTTATCTAGAATATAATCAACTAATTAAGAGGAATCTAGAACCTAGAGACTAGACCTAATAAGTCTATAAAACTCTTAGACCTATTAGTATTTATAGATAGTAAAGAACCTTGGTTTAAGGACTAGATTATATAAATCAAGGAAAAGCTTATAGCTAATACTAATCATTATTCTATAGATAAAATCTAGAGAACCTATATAATTAGATAAACTAATAGAAAAGTAATTAGCTATATTATCTTATGACTCTAAATAGACTCTATAGACCTATATAAGAGCTTAGTAGACCTATACTAATATCTTAAGGATATCTATAAAGACTCTAACTAAGTATTTACTATAAAGGAGGACTTCTATAAGCTCTATATAAAGAAGATAGAAATATTCTATATCTTCTAGCTTTAGACTAGTCAAATGGTCTAGACTAAACTAGATCATAGCTCTTTTATAGACTATTTTAAGACTATGATCTGAAAATGACTATTCTTATAGACTATTATTAAGACCAGACTATATAGTCTGGTCTAAGAATAGCCTAGGATAGGACTATAGCTCTTTTATAGACCGTTTTTAAGACTAAATTATATAGTCTTTATTAAGAATAGTCTAGTTTAGTCTAAGACTATATTAGTATTATTATTTTATATTACTCTTAGGATTAAAATTAGATTTAAGCTATTTTTTTAGAATAGTCCTATAGTTTAGTCTAGACCAAACTACTATGGTCTAGTCCTAAAAAAATATTATAGACCATTTAATAGTTTGGTCTAGAAAACTCTAGACTGAACTACTATGATCTAGTCTCAAAAAAATATAATAGACTATTAAATGATTTAGTCTGAAAAATCCTAGATCAAACTATTAAAATATAATCTGGTTTAGTCTAGACCGAAAAATATCAGTTTAGTCTGATCAGTCTACTTCTATTTTAACTTTATATATCTAGCTAATAAAGCCTAGATCCTTCTTATAGAACTTAAGTATAAACTTAATTATAAGCTTATATTTAATCTCTAGTAATTGTTATGATTCTATCATACTAGCTTCTCAACCCACTGGATATGACGTCATCAGGGATCAGCTGATTCTCGCTTAGCCGATTCCCACTTTGAGCTAGGGAATATATAAACGAGTAAAGGGACTTCCTTTCCTTTTTTCCTTCTTCTGCTTTATAATATAATTCTAAACTCAACCCATACTTTATTCTCGAGAGGGAATTAAAATATATCTATGAGTATTTGCTAGCAATATCTACTCAATCCAGTATAGTGCTAGCAATGCCTACTGATCTAGTATTCGCCAGCAACGTCTACTGATCCGGAATCATCGCTAGTAACATTGATTCATTTTATACTTGGCTAGTAACCTTGTATATTAGAATACCAGAACACTTAGGAGACTGCTAGCAATAGTATAGCCTACTAGCGACCGCTATTATAGCAAGACTATATAAAGAACAAGAGACCGCTGATCCTATGATATAGTAATAGCAACCCCCACAGAGCCGATACTCCCTATAGCCGGAACTCGAACAGGACTTTGACTTCATATACTTTGAGCAGGAGATAAAAGCCAGACCCAGAAACCTTTTTGATTATATCCTTTAAGCGATTATAGAGAAGGAGAGACTCGAGGAGAGAGTCTTAGAACTCGAGAACCTACTTGAGATAAAGGAGATAGAGAATGCCAACCTCTATGATATGGTTATCTAGAATACGATCAACTAACTAGGAGGAATCCAGAACCCAGAGATTAGACCTAGTAAGTCTATGAAACTCTTAGACCCACTAGTACTCATAGATGATAAGGAACCCTGGTTTAAGGACTAGATCTAATAAATCAAGGGAAAGCTCATAGCCAATGCCGACTATTATCCTATAGATGAAATCCAGAGAACCTATGTAATTGGACGAACTAGTAGAGAAGTAGCTAGCTATATCATACCGCGACTCCAAATAGACTCTATAGACCTATATAAGAGCCTAGTAGACCTATACTAGTACCTTAAGGATATCTATAAAGACCCTAACCGAGTATTTACTGCTAAGGAGGACTTCTATAAGCTCTATATAAAGAAGACAGAAACGTTCTATGTCTTCTACTCTAATTTTATATATCTAGCTAATGAGGCCTAGATCCTCCCTATAGAACTCAAGTATGAACTCAATCATAAGCTTATATTTGACCTCTAGTGATAAGTAGTTGACAAGTCCTGTGACCCGACTTATAACCTCAAGCGGTTTGCTGAATACTACTCTATTACTGACTAGACCCTAAAGGGAATTGACGAATGACAGAACCATATAAAGCGCCTGGCCGAGAAGGTACCTAAGTATATGGCTATATCACCTATGATACGACCTATAAATTCCTCGCCTATGGCGATTAGTATAAACATAACCCCGGTCAACCGATAAAAGCTATAGCAGGAGGGCAAGTGCTTCTATTATAAGGAGGCTAGATACTATATATATAAATGCCCTAAGAAGAAGGTTTATATAGAAGTCAAGATGATTGAGAATAGTCCTATAGTAGAGCCAGGAAATGAGAGCATCTAGAAGAAGACTCCTTTCTAGGTCAAATAGGTATGGATTTATATATACTGGATTTAAGTAAACTCATAGGGAGAGACCCTCTTACTCTATCTTATACTATTAGCCAGAATGGACTTGGTATTAAAATCAATATACTTCTTAATACTAGAGCAAGTGGTTTCATTTTCATAGACATATAACTTATAGCTTAAGCAAACGAATTCTTTGGTATCCTAAAATATGCCTTGGAAATACTATATGAGATAAAAGGTTATGATAGCAGGTTATAAAGCCTAATCACCTAATACCTAGAGCTATACCTATATATTTCTAGATAGAAGTTGAGAAAACTCTTAATATTAATCATATTACTCAGAGGCCATGATATCATTCTCGGACAAACCTGGGCTATAAAGTATAATACCTTGATTGACTGCTAGAACCATCAATTACTCTGGCCAGACGACTATATAGAAAACCTGAGCTAGAGTAAGGTTATAAGCATATACTAGAAGAGCCTATTTCCCCCTATAGAGGAAAAGCATTAGTAAGACACTGATCGATGAGATAAGAAGATAGCAATGGCCTAAGATATATAACGACTCTAGGGGATTCTATGATATACTTTCAAAGACTAATAGAGGCAGGAATACTATACTATAAACAAAGAACTCTTACTAAGCGAATCAGGGGCTAAGGATATTCACTCTACTAGGCAGGGTAAACTATGTGCTATCCCTAGAATAAACCCTCCTATGATCGATATCTATGGGATATCAGCAAATGCTTTTTACCTAAATCTAAGATAAGAGGAGAATAAGTACTTTATAACCTCCTTATATGAAATCGATCGGGAACTATAGGACCAAGAGAACCAGGTATTAGACCTAAGCAAGAGGCGGGACTAGGAAACAGAGGCTTAGTGGCTTATATGACTACTGCCTAGTCAATATTAAGAATATATAGATGTCTTCTTAAAGGAGGCTTTAGATATACTACTATCCCACTAGTCATATGATCATTGGATATAGCTAGAGGGCAATACTAAAGCAGAAGACCTAGGATATAGCCCTTTATATTATCAGACAATGGCTAAGCTACTGGCCATCAAGAAGTACTTAGTAGACAATCTAGACAAAGGATTTATTGAGAGTAGTCAGGCACCCTTTATAGCCCCTATTCTCTTTATTAAGAAAGCTAATGAGAGTCTGAGATTCTATATCGATTACTAAAAGCTTAATCTCATCACCCAAAAGGATCGATATCCCCTACTACTGATTGATGAGACCCTTATATGCCTAGTAAAGGCTAAGGTTTATATAAAACTCGATATATAATAGGTATTCTATTGAATTCGAATGAATCTAGAGAGTAAGGAACTAACTACCTTTTATATGAGATATAGGGCATATAAGTATAAGGTCCTGTCCTTTAGACTAATAAACAGGCTAGTAATATACTAGCGATATATAAATGATATCCTATTTGATTACTTAGATGACTTTTATACTACTTATCTTAATGATATCTTGATCTACTTAGAGGATCTCCTAGAATATAAAGTATATATTAAGAAGGTTTTAGACCGCCTATAATCAGCTGGGTTATAGGCCAATATCAAGAAATCGGAATTCAGTATTACTAGTATAAAATATCTCGGATTTATCATAGGAATAGATAGAATTCATATAGACTAAGAGAAGGTTAAGGTTATTAAGAATTAGAAGGAATCTCATATAGTAAAGGGAGTATAGTCCTTCTTAGGATTCTATAACTTCTATCGACGATTTATCCTAAACTATAGAAGGGTAGTAAAGCCCTTAAATAAGCTAACCCAGAAAGAGAACCCCTTTAAGTAGGATTAGGCATACTAAGAAGCTTTTAATCAACTAAAAACCGCTATGACCTTAGTACTAGTTTTGGAATACTACTATAAAGACTATATAACTATAGTAGAGACAGACTCTTTAGACAGAGTCATAGGAGGAGTGTTCTTATAGCAAAACCCTTTAACTAGACTATAGTACCCTATTGCCTACTTCTCAAAGACAATATAAGCCATTAAACTCAACTATGATATTTATAATAAAGAGCTACTTATGATAGTACTGATTATAAAAGAGTAGAGAGCCTAACTAGAAGGACTTTAAACTATAGAACCTTTCTAATTCTATTCTAATCATAGAGCCCTAGAATACTTTATGACTATAAAGAAGTTGTCTAGACGATAAGCAAGATAGGCAGAATTGCTCTCTTAATACTATTTTAAGCTTTAGTACTATATAGGTAAGACAAACGAATGGGCTAATGCCTTAAGTCATAAGACCAAAGATATAGAGGAGTAGTAAAAGGCAAAGGACTAGTACTAGACAAAGACCCTTCTATCATATGATAAGATCGATGAGTTGATATTAGAGGACCTAGAGCTCCCTTATAGTACTAATGCGATAAGTATAGAGGTAGTACCTATTATAGCTAAAGAGATAGATATTCACTCTACTAGATA
>QYAO01000174.1:0-10183 GCA_003988895.1 Hyphodiscus sp. D1413
CTTATAAAGAAGTCTAAAGTTAATATAAGACTTTTTATTATAACTAGCTTATTAAAAGAGTTATTAAGCTTTTATTTTCTAATACTATTATTTCTAATACTACTAAGTCTCTAATACTACTGTATGACCTAGTAGGGTTCTTAGGATTTATAAACTTTTATTATAGGTTTATTTAGGAGTATTTAGATAGAATATAGCCTCTAATAGACCTTACTTATAAAGATAAAAAGTTTAAGTAGTCTATAGAAGTAAAAAAAGCCTTCTAAAACCTAAAGGAGATTTTTATAACTATATCTATATTAGTCTAATTCGACTATAATAAGGAGATATAGATTAAAACTGATTTATTAAGATAATATATTAGAGAAATACTTTAGTAGCTTAGTACTTAAGGACTCTAGGTCCCTTATATCTTCTATTTAAAGAAGAATAATTCTATAGAATATAATTATAAAATCTATAATAAAGAGATGCTTATTATTATATAATATCTAGAGAAATAAGATATTAAACTATAAGAGGTCTAGAGTTTTAAGATCTATATAGATTATAAGAACCTAGAATACTTTATAACTATCTATAAATTAATTAAAAGATAGATAAGGTAATTATTAATCCTCTCTTATTATAACTTTATCATTATATATATCCTAGGAAAAGAGAATAAATAAGCTAATACTCTATTAAGAAGAGACTAAGATCTATTTATAAGTATAGATAATTAGTAGCTTATAGACTAGAATATCTAATTATTAAAGCTAAGGATATTAGTAAAATATCCTATTATATAAGTAATACTAGTATAGATAAGTCTTAAGAAAAGGAAGGAAATTATAGATAGATAGTCTATTAATACTTAGATAAGAACTCTATTAGACGAGCTTATAGATTAGGAAGAGACTATAATAGATAACTTAGAATACTAAGAGATCTATAAAATAGTTAAGGATAACTAATAGTTAATACTTAAGCATTTATAGCTTAAGGTATTAATAGAAGAGTATTTTATATTAGAGGAAGAATACCTTTAGTTTAGAAGTAAGCAATAAGTATTAGCTAGATAAGACTTATAGACCTATATTATTTAGTCTATCTATAACTCTATAATTATAGGATATCTTAGATAAGAGAATATATATACTTTTATAGTCTATTAGTTCTATTAGCTAGGAATAATAAGGGATATCTATTCCTTTATAGATAGCTATAATGACTATAATATAAATAAGTAATAGAGAGAGAGATAAAAAGGCTTCCTTAAACTATTACTAATCTTAGATTAGCTCTAGTCTAAAATATTAATAGATTTCATTGAGAAGCTATTAGAATATAAGAGCTATTAGAATATAATCATAGTTATAGACTGACTAGGAAAGGAGATTATTATAGATAGCCTATTAGATCTAAAAGCAGAGATAATAACTAAGTAGTTTATTAGATAATACTACTTATATTACTTCTTATCTTTTATTATTATCTTTAATAAGAGATTATAATTCATAGGTATCTAATAGACTAGGGTCTATTAGGTCTTATAGATTAAGAGACGTTTATTAATAACCTTTTCTCTAGAAATAGATAGGATTATAAAATAAATAAATCAGAATCTTAAGATATACTTCTAATAGTTTATCTTATATACTTAAGATAATTAGCTCTAATAACTACTACTAATAGTATTAGCGATTTATAACCGAGTTATAGCCTCTATAAGTATCTTATCATTCTTTCTATCTTATAAGTAGGATCAGACCCTATTTATAGACTTTATAGACGAGCTTATAGATTAGAATAAAAGGAATTCATCTATTATAAAGGTAGACAAGCTCTTATAGAGACTTAAGGACGTCTATAAGTAGGCCTAGACATTAATAATAATAGTATAAGAGGCTTAAGAGAGGTATATAAACTAGTATTAAGCCTAGGTCCTAATATTTAAGGAAGAAGACTTAGTTTAGCTAAGCTTAGAGAATATTAGAATAATCTAATCTAATAAAAAGCTTAATACTAAGTATATAAAGTTTATAGTCTAGAAGGTAATTAGCTCTTATAATTATGAGTTTAATATATTACTAGGAGTATATAATATCTTCTATTTATAGTTATTATAATCTATTAAAGTAGTAATACTACTAAGCTAAGTAATTATAGATATATACCTATCTATATAGATAATAGATAATAAGCTATAATATAAGATAGATAAGATCTTAGATAAAAAGGAAAAGGATATCTCTACTTATTACTTAATTAAGTAGACTAGTTATCAGAAGCCTATATAAGAGCTAAAGCTAGCTTTATAAGAGATAATAGTCCTCTTATACTAGAAACAGAAGCTATAGACAGGCCTATAACCTATAAGTAGATGATGAGAGTATAGCCTTATCTAAAAGAGCTATCTAAAGGAGAAAAAGAAGGATAATATAAGGGATTAATCTCTAAAGAGATTCGGGACTAGTCTAAGCTAATCAGAAGTTAGTTAATAAACTACTTATAATCTATTACTAAGATAATAGATTATTTATAATCTATAAATACTTATATTTAAGACTCTTATATTATACTCTTAGTTCCTTAGTTTATTCTTAATCATTTAACTTATAATCTATCTTATCCTAAGTTATTAGAAGTAGCTTATTATAATTATAATAGAGGATTTAAGGGCTTTAGAAGAACGAATTCTAAAGAAAGATATAACTAGAGATCTTACTTTAATAGAAATATAAATTAGATAAGATAATAATATTATAGTTAAAATAAAGGCCTTCTTCTCTCTTACTTAGATTTAGAACTAATATAATAGAATTCATATTATATATTGAAATATAAGTCTAATCAGGGAATATATACTTTAAAAGAGAAATAGAGCTCTTTAATAGAGTTAATTGACTAATTCTATTCTAAGGAAAGAAAAGGAAAACAAAGGAGAAAAACTATCTAACTAGCTTATATAAATCAAAGCTCTGATTAATAATTATATATATACTAAGGTCTAAGTAAGATACTAAAGTACTAAGTAATAATCATAGCTTAATATTATATATACTATAATTATAATATTATATAGATAATAATTATATATATTCTATTATAACTATTCATACTCTATATATTACTATAATTTATCTACTAAGCGACTATCTATAAGACCTAAGAAGATATTAAATTAGCTTTAAATAAGCTATTATATTATATTAAATAGATGTTTTAATATGAATATTATTTTTATATAATATAGAGATTATTATCGAAGATTAATATAACTTTAAGACTTTAAGTAAGCTTTAGAAAGCAGTTTAGATAATCATTAGTATAATAAATTAGTTAAAACTTAGCTCTAAGACTAAGATAGCTTTATATAATCATATAATTTAACTGATTATAAATAAGATAAGAAGGGAGTTAGATAATAGATAAGATAATAATAAGGAGAGTATTATAGAGTTTTTAATAGAATATATTTAGGATATTCTATAGTTTTTCTATTATTATCTAATATATTCTTAATATTATAATAGAAGAATCTACTAAGAATATAATAGTAATACTTTACTAGTCTATATCTATTAAGAGATTAAAGATATCTTATTATATTATCTATAAAAATACTTAAGCTTTAAAGAGTATATAGTCGTCTATTATAACTAGAATATATATAAGACCCTAGCTTAAACTCCTTATATAAGAGGAGTAATATATATATATATCTTAAAAACGAAATAGATCATCCTTAATAGACCTTTGTCTTAGCTCTTAATCTATCTAGAGAATATAGTTATAGTTATAAGGAACTAGAGCATATTCAAGTAGATTACTATCTATTACTAGACTCTATATTATAAAGAAAAAGTAATATATATCCCTTAAATAATAGTCTTCTATAAAAATAAGAATTACTTTGATATAAGAGGACTTAATCCTAAGAATAATAACCTTCTATAGTATAATAGTTTATATAGAGAGGATATTACTATATTATAGAATAGAGACTAATTAGATAAAAGAGATAATAATGATAGTATTATTCTAATAGTTTTTAAATAAGTCTATATAATTAAGATACTTGATTAAAAGCTTAGAAAGATACTTAAAGAATAATTAACTTTATTTATATAATGACTTTATAAATAAATTAAATCTTTAAAGCTATATAGCTAAGTTTATAGATATTATATCTATACTTTTCCTTTTAAATTATTAGATAAATATAAAAGATATACTTATTTATAATTTACTTTTTAGAAATATCTTCTAACTCTTGATTTTACTTATTTCTATACTTGCTTATGATTTTACTTTTATACTAGTCTAATCATATCTTATCCCTATTATAGAAATATTTATAAGAATTCATAAGTATAAAAATCTAGATTTATTAAATATAATTAATAGAGCTTATTGAGTTTTAGCTTAATATAATCAAATAGATTAAGAGTAATCCTAATAGATAAATAATCTTTCTAAAAAGAAAATTAACTCCTAGCTAATATTTATAGAGCTTAATACCTCTAAATCAAAACCTCTAATCCTAATTAATCCTTATATAACCGATTTAATATAGTTATAAATACTTAGAAGAAAGAAATCCTAAATCTAAGTAAGGAGATAATAAAACTTAGCTATAATATCAGGCCTAGAGAGTAAGCTATTATAATTACTATTAATAATAATATATATATTAAAGTAAGAAAGCTATTAAGAGTAATTAAGAGATGAGATATAGTTGATAAGATAATACTTTAAAGCGTTTTAGATACTAAGCTTAGATATTAAAATATTATAAGATAAAATTAAAATTCCTATACTCTTAATATACTTAATAAGCTTATAATGATTTATAATATCAGATAAATAAAAGCAGATATAATCATAGAAGCTAAGGAGGATATTCTTATATTAATTATTCGAGCTTTTCGATAAAGTCTCTAATACTTATAAGGTAAAATGTCTATAGATAGTTTAGATATCCTTAGAAACTAGATCATAGTAGGAATTATAGTATATAATCCTAAGAACTTTTTAATAAGAATATATTAGGATAATAATTAATTAGCTCTACTTCTAGTTAATCCTTAGGCTTTCCTATAGATTGGATTTATATACTAATATAAATAATTATATTATAATAATATTCTATTACTAGAATAAACTTATACTTACTTAACTAGTATTAATCTTAGTATTAAGTTTATTAAAAATAATAAACTAAAAGAAACTATTAATAAATAATTTAATATATAGTTTTAATATCTAATACTATCTTAGTATAAACTAGAGCCTTATAGACGAAAACATAATTATTAATTAAAACTAGATTTACTATAGATAGTCTTTAATAGACTATTATTAAGACTTATAGTCAAATACTAATGTCTAATAAGTAAGGTATTATTAAGAAAGGTCTTAGAACATCTATATATTAATTTTTAATATATAATAGATAATAAGATTATTTAGAATTATATTTAATATAATCTAATTAGCCTTTTGATTTATATTAATAGTAATCATTATATGACTCGAGCATTTATAGAATATAATAATAAATAATAATAGATTTACTAAGATAGCTATTTAAGTATTATAGGAAAGCTTTATAATAACTAAGATACTATTCTTTTATATAATTATTTAATGAAATTTAATATAATAATAAAGATAATAGATAATAAGCTAGAAAACGATATAAAAGAGATTAAAGTTAAGACTAAGACTAATATTCCTAAGGCCTTAATAATAATGATAATATATACTTAGATAATAGATTAAGGTAATATTTAATATAAGAATACTTATAGAATAAAATAGTAAAAACAATAATATTATAGGCCAAATATAAATCCTATTTTTCAAATACTTTAAACTTTCTTATATTAGAACTAATAAACTAAAAAGAAAAGCTAAAGATAAAATAATTATTGATTATTATATTATTATTATATTATTATTTTATTATTATTTTATTATTATTATTATATATATAATTAAAAAGGTTTCTAATTATAGAATATAATAATAGGAAAGGTTTCCGACTATATAATAGTAGGAAAGGCTATATAATAATAGAAAAGGTTTCTGACTATATAATAATAAGAAAGGTTTCTGATTATATAATAATAGGAAAGACTATATAATAATAGGAAAGGTTTCTAACTATATAATAATAAGAAAGGCTATATAATAATAGAAAAGATTTCTGATTATATAATAATAGAAAAGGTTTCTGATTATATAATAATAAGAAAGGTTTCTGATTATATAGTAATAGAAAAGACTATATAATAATAGAAAAGGTTTCTGACTATATGATAATAGAAAAGGTTTCTGATTATATAATAATCAGAAAGGTTTCTGACTATATAGTAGTAAGAAAGGTTTCTGACTATATAATAATAGGAAAGGCTATATAATAATAGAAAAGGTTTCTGACTATATAATAATAGGAAAGGTTTCTGATTATATAGTAGTAAGAAAGGTTTCTAATTATATAATAATAAGAAAGACTATATAATAATAGGAAAGGTTTCCGACTATATGATAATAAGAAAGGTTTCTGATTATATAATAGTAGGAAAGGCTATATAATAGTAGGAAAGGTTTCTAACTATATAGTAGTAGAAAAGGTTTCTAACTATATAATAATAAGAAAGGTTTACTTAAGTTTACTTAAAGTTTACTTAAAGTTTATCTAAAGTTTATCTAAAGTTTACTTAAAGTATACTTATATATCTTATATTTTTTATCTTATCTATCTCTTATATCTTAGTAACTTATCGAATATAATAATTAAAAGAAAAACCCTATAATTGATTCAATCTCCTTTAAATATATCCTTTCTTTAAATATAACTATTATGATTCTATTATATTAGCTTCTCAATCTATTAGATATGATATCATCAGGGATTAGTTAATTCTTACTTAGCCGATTCCTACTTTAAGCTAGGGAATATATAAATAAATAAAGGGACTTCCTTTTCTTTTTTTCCTTCTTCTTTTCTCCTTAGTTTAGAATAGTCTTAATTAAACTAGTTTACCTATCTAATAGATCAGAACTTAGCTTTATAATATAATTCTAAACTCAATCTATACTTTATTTTCAAGAGGGAATTCAATGAGTATTTACTAGTAATATCTACTCAACCTAATATAGTACTAATAATACCTACTAATCTAGTATTTACTAGTAATGTCTACTAATCTAAAATCATTACTAGTAATATTAATTCATTTTATACTTAGCTAATAATCTTATATATTAGAATACTAGAATACTTAAGAGACTATTAACAATAGTATAGCCTATTAGTAACTATTACTATAATAAGACTATATAAAGAATAAGAGATTACTGATCCTATGATATAGTAATAGCAACCCCTATAGAGCTAATACTCCCTATAGCTAGAACTCGAATAGGACTTTGACTTTATATACTTCGAGTAGGAGATAAAGGCTAGACCTAAAAACCTATTTGACTATATCCTTTAAGTAATTATAGAGAAGGAGAGACTCGAGGAGAGAGTCCTAGAACTTAAGAACCTATTTGAGATAAAGGAGATAGAGAATACTAATCTCTATAATATAGTTATCTAAAACGCGATTAACTAACTAGAAGGAATCTAGAACCCAGAGATTAGACCTAGTAAGTCTATAAAACTCTTAGACCTACTAGTATTCATAGATAATAAGGAACCCTGGTTTAAGGACTAGATCTAATAAATCAAGGAAAAGCTTATAGCTAATACTAATCATTATCCTATAGATAAAATCCAGAGAACTTATATGATTAGATAAACTAATAGAGAAGTAGTCAGCTATATTATACTATAACTCTAAATAGACTCTATAGACCTATATAAGAGCCTAATAGACCTATATCAGTACCTTAAGGACATCTATAAAGACTCTAATCGAGTATTCGCTATTAAGGAGGACTTCTATAAACTCTATATAAAGAAGATAGAAACGTTCTATATCTTTTATTCTAATTTTACTCATCTAGTCAATGAAGCTCAGATCCCTCTTATAGAACTCAAGTATAAACTCAATCATAAGCTTATATTTAACCTCTAGTAATAAGCAGTTGATAAGTCCTATGACCTGACTTATAACCTTAAGTAGTTTATCGAATACTACTCTATTACTAACTAGACCCTAAAGGGAATTGATGAATGATAAAACTATATAAAGCGTCTGACTAAGAAGGTACCTAAGTATATAGCTATATCACTTATAATATGACCTATAAATTCCTTACCTATAGTGACTAGTATAAATACGACCCTAGTTAATCAACAAAAGCTATAGTAGAAGGACAAGTACTTCTATTATAAGGAAGCTAGATACTATATATATAAATGTCCTAAGAAAAAGGTTTATATAGAAGTCAAGATGATTGAGAATAGTCCTATAATAGAGCTAGGAAATGAGAGTACCTAGAAGAAGACTCCTTTCTAGGTTAAATAGATATAGATTTATATATACTAGATTTGAATAAACTCATAGGAGGAGACCCTCTTATTCTACCTTATACTATTAGCTAGAATAGACTTAGTATTAAAATCAATATACTTCTTAATACTAGAGTAGGTGGTTTCATTTTTATAGATATATAACTTATGACTTAAGTAAACGAATTCTTTAGTATCTCAAAATACGCCTTAGAAACATTATATAAGATAAAAGGCTATGATAGTAGGTTATAAAGCCTGATTACCTAGTATCTAGAGCTATACTTATATATTTCTAGATAGAAGTTAAGAAAACTCCTAATACTAATCATATTACTTAGAGGCTATGATATCATTCTTAGACAAACCTAGGCTATAAAGTATAATACCTTGATTGACTACTAGAACTATCAATTACTCTAGCCAGACAACTATATAGAAAACCCAAGCTAGAATAAGGTTATAAGTATATACTAGAAGAGCCTATTTCCTCTTATAGAGGAAAAGCATTAGTAAGATACTAATCGATAAGATAAGAAGATAGTAATGGCCTAAGATATATAGTAATCCTAGGAGATTCTATGATATACTTTTAAAGACTAATAGAGGTAGGAATACTATACTATAGATAAAGAACTCTTATTAAGCGAATCAGGAGCCAAGGATATTTACCCTACTAGGCGGGGTAAACTATATACTATCCCTAGAATAAACCCCCCTATGATTGATATCTATAGGATATTAGTAAATGCTTTTTATCTAAATCTAAGATAAGAGGAGAATAAGTACTTTATAACCTTATTATATGAAATCGATCGGGAACTATAGGACTAAGAGAACTAGGTACTAGACCCAAGTAAGAGATAGGACTAGGAAATAGAGGCTTAGTAGCTTATATAGCTACTATCTAGCTAATATCAGGAATATATAGATGTCTTTTCAAAGGAGGCTTTAGATATACTACTGTCTTACTAGTCATATGATCATTAGATATAGCTAGAAGATAATACTAAAGCAGAAGACCTAGGATATAGCCCTTTATATTACTAGATAATGGCCGAGCTACTAGCTATTAAGAAGTACTTAGTAGATAATCTAGATAAAGGATTTATTGAGAGTAGTCAGGCACTCTTTATAGCCCCTATTCTCTTTATTAAGAAAGCTAATAAGAGTTTGAGATTCTATATCGATTACTAGAAGCTTAATCTCATTATCTAAAAGGATTAATATCCCCTACTACTGATTGATAAGACCCTTATATGCCTAATAAAGGCCAAGGTTTATATAAAACTCGATATATAATAGATATTTTATTGAATTCGAATGAATCTAAAGAGTAAGGAACTAACTATCTTTTATATGAGATATAAGGCATATAAGTATAAGGTCCTATCCTTTAGACTGATAAATAGGTCAATAATATACTAGTAATATATAAATGATATCCTATTTGATTACTTAGACGACTTTTATATTACTTACCTTAATGATATCTTAATCTACTTAAAGGATCTCCTAGAATATAAAGTATATATTAAGAAGGTTTTAGACCGCCTATGATTAGCTAGGTTATAGGCTAATATCAAGAAATCAGAATTCGATATTACTAGTATAAAATATCTCGGATTTATTATAGGAATAGACAGAATTCATATAGACTAAGAGAAGGTTAAGGTTATTAAGAACTAGAAGGAACCTCATATAATAAAGGGAGTATAGTCCTTCTTAGGA
>QYAO01000175.1:0-13690 GCA_003988895.1 Hyphodiscus sp. D1413
GGAAACTCCATTTAATGGATATGAATTTTGCTTCGGCATACTTAGGTGTCTTCTTCGAACCCTCGCTTCACTTGTAAAGAACGGATGCCTACAAATTTGTAACGAACTACAAGAAACAGTATCATATAATCCATAAATAAATGCAGTCTACGCATAGAACACCTTCTCGTCTTTGGCTTGAGACCTTGACAGACCGATAAGATGTTGGGACTCCATGAAATAACCTCTACAATAGAATGGATACCTCACCAGTACCACAGCCGTCTGGGAACTCTAGCCAGACAACTAGCCGGCTTTAGAGCTCCAGTATTCAATGAATTTACGAAAGGTCAGGGATATAAACACATACACAGCTTAGTTTAGTTTCTATCTAACCAACCTAAGAATCAACTACTATTCTTGACAGAGTACAAGTGTCGTCTCATCAACATCGTCCTTATCGTTATCAGGAGCAACATTGCGTCCTCCTCAAAGCATATAGCGATGCATAAGGTTTCTATTATTATCCCTAGCTTCAATACTGGGCTATATCTACGCGATTGTGTTGCTTCGATTCGCGAGAATTCAGCTGGCGTTGAGGTTGAAGTGATCATCGTCGACGATGGATCAACAGACGAGACAAGCGTCCGTGTGACTAGCGACTTGGACTCCGAGCCGGACCTCAAGATCATCCGTCATGAAAGAAATCTTGGAGTCCAAGTGGCTCGTAACACAGGCTTAAAGGCAGCTACCGGCGATTTTGTTGTTTGCATGGATGGTGATGACGTGCTGCTTCTAGTCCCTAGGCACGAAAGCTTTCTATCTGAAGCAACGCGGATCCTCTCTGCGAATCCTGACATCGCATTCGTACATATGCTAGTGAAAATGTTTGGAGACTTTCACGGGTTGACTATTTCCTCGTATCTCCTATGTGAAGGATTGGTCGCGCGTAAACATCACATACCAATCGCTATCGTGTATCGCCGTAGCGAGATCTTAAATGGTTTACTCTACATCGAGACCGTGCCGAAGTGGCAGGACTGGGCTTTCGGCGCCTCTTTGCTCGCTCGCAGGTGGGAGCGAAATGAACGCTCAGAGATTGGATTTATCGAAGGCCCAGGTATGGGTACCGCATCCACTCCACAACGCCCCGGATTTCGCGGACTCAGACCTTGGAATATGATGCCACCAAGTTGGTAGTGGAAATCTACCGGGACTACTTTGTGTCGAAATTCCCCGACGCGGCAAACGACATTGACGCCCTAACCGCAAATGTGGTGGTGTCAAAGCCAAGCCCCCTTGAGGATCTGCTACATGTGGCGTCATTCAACTTAGAGCAGGCGTTGAGCATGGCTCGGGGTCGCGACTATCAGCTCCATTCAACCCATGTCGACCGGCTAGGAATTCCCTAAGATAGTTTGGCTGTAAACCAAAAAGGAGATGGAGAAGGAGAAAAAAAGGAAGCGGGCTTGGGAGAAGAACGACAGTTGCTTACTGGATGGAAAGGCAAAGCTAGCGATGACGGCACAAGAAATAATTGAAATGAAACAAACCATTGATGATAGAATAGAACCTAAAAAAGCAAAAGTTAGAATTGCACCTCTATCCCCTTTGAAGACATTACCGTCCTAGAGAAGGGCAATGGTCTATAGATTGTTGCCGCTTCTGATACGTGTAGAGAACTACAAGTATCCAGACCATCCTCGAATGTAAAGTCTTTGACCCTTTACTCTACTGACGCTTTGAATACTGAACTTGATATGGCGAGATAATGACATATCCAAGCTGCCAATCCATAGCCGACGCTAATACATCTAGAACGTCTATTCATAGGTTTTCTTAACATGATATACCGAAACATCATTTGCAAAGAGACCAGAGCTTCGCAGAGATGTCAGCGCCCCAATATCTGCTGCTAACATGACTCCTGACTATCGAAGTAAAGGAGATCCTGGCACTCGAGCTCTAGTCAGACGAAGGTAGAATATGAAAGCAAGCGCTACCATGTGCAGACCGCTTGCAAGCAAAAATGGAGTTCCGGTCCAGACACCACCTTGCAAGAGTCCCCAAGTATATGTTGCGGCTAAGACTGGGCCAGAAATGAGTATGCCAACGCTTGTTGCCATCCCAGCAACCGCGTTGAGTGGTGCCACCGAGGCCTGTGGGAATAGAGCAATCATTGCACATCGGAAGGAAACTAGAAGCGAAGACCCAAACGCCGAGATGGCGACGCCTACCACCATAAGGACCGAGTTTTGTGCTAGCCCAACCGCGGCAACTCCAACGATGATCAGGATACAGCTTCCCATAGAGAGCAGCAGATCTTTCGGAGCAGACCTGATGTGGAGCTTCTGCTGAAGAAATCTGTCAATTGCTCGAATGATGACCAGGGAAAGCAGAAGAGTGATGCAGCCGCGTAGGGAAAATAGCAGGTTTGCCTGTCTTACAAGTCAGCTTCAATGTAAATCTTTCCTCCATTTGATACCACACCCAGTGAAATGGGGAGTCGTTGGGTTAGAGTTAGATCGTACCGTGCTGAATTCCCATCCAAATTTATAGGAAACGTACTGCAAAGCAGTGCCCACACGTGCGCTCCCCATCTACCGAGAAGAAACACGCCAAGGGACAAAAGAATATCTGGATTTTGCAAAAAGTCTGCTGATGTTGCCCATGAGTAGAGCGCCAGCTTCTGAACCATCTGAAAAAACGATTCCGCCGACTGAGCCTCTTCATTGTGGCCGGAGATGAGGGCTTGTCCGTGCACTGGATCTGGCGATTCAAAGATGGTCCTTCGATGTTGTGGATGCGTCTCTGGAAGTGTGAAGGCAATAAGACTTGCCAACACAAGGAGGAGTGAGGAGAATCCAAGAGGATACCAATTACTGATGGCCATAAGGGCCGACACCAATGGGGCGCCGGCAATTTGCACGATCATCTCCATAGCAGACATTTTCATGAATGCATCAACCCTGATGCATCTATCAGCTACTTCAGAAATCGGCTGATATGTGGAATATACCGATCCTTCTCTTCGATCACATCAGCTGCCGCTGTGAAGAGCAGCGATGTGCCGAAATTCGCCCCGCCTCCCACGGCTTTCAAAACGGGTCCAAGCCAGACCAGACGCAAAGGGAGATGGCTTGGAAAGAGGCCTAGCTAAGCATTAGAAAGGGTTTGGATCTTCCAGTCATCACAGGGGGTTCACATACACACGATTTTTACCCATGAATCGTTGAGGAAGAACCCGAGTAAATATAGTAGTATCAGCGGTTTCCGACCTACGCGATCGGCCAGCACGGCCAGTGGGATTCTAAGGAGGATGCCTGGGTGCGCGAAAATTAATTGCCAGGCCATGGATATCTTATTCTCCTCCACAGGCGACCACGGGAAAGGGAAGAATATAGCAACGTACTTGGTATCTGGCTAAAAGCATCTTTGTATCCCTTTACAACGGCGAGTTCCTGCTACACTGGGAAGACCTTACAGTCACGTTGAGGGAGAAGGCTGTGAGGGGTCGACGAGTAGTAATTATTACAGATGATCTCCTCGAAGACCGCTATCAGAGGAGCATAGACTGAATACTGAGCGAAATCGGCAATCAGCGTGAGGGCGCATAGTTATAGGAGGATATAGCGTGACGAGGCGTACAAATATCCGGTCACTTGTTCAGCCTAGGAGGCAGCCTCTGCCTCCAGCGCCTCGCTCAGAACACCATCATCGTAATGCTCACCGCCAGCATTCAACAGAAGTAGACGCTCTTCCAGTACGACCGAGGCCGGGTTTAGGACCATAAGGATTATAGACGAAGTTTGGAAGAGATTTGAGTACTATCAGAGTTTGATGGTATAGAATAGGATAAAGAAAGCAGTCGTTTCATTGATCGAGAAGTTCTGTGACTATAGTCGCAATCCTTCCTTATCTAATTCCTCAGAGGGTGGCATAATAGTTGATCTGAACAAATCAAGTCCCGTAACGATAGCGCTACCTTCCCTCCTGCATGAAGCTGGATGCAGGTATGTCTCGTGGTTGCTGCGGTATATCCATACCAGCTCTCTTACACGACTAGGACTGGTGAACGGCATGGTTGGAATAGAAATGGTGAGGCTCAGGCGATTATTAGTGTTACTGTACGACCTCACGCAGGACCAGAAGTTCGGGAAGAATTACTGGTGTTGGGGATGATGACCGTGCTTGATGAAGACACGGACTGAAAATGCTATTGCATTCATGAATATCATTTGAAGAGCACGTTCTGGCCCCACGAGATGCCTCTATCAAGTAGTACCTTCCAACCATAACTATCAGCAAGCAGGGTCACATCCAGCCTAAACCTTCATCTTCTGAAACATCAGGACCGTCTGCTGTAATGCCTTTAATCTGGCTTCAACATTCCGCTTCCGGCCCTTGGCTGATTGCATGGCATCGGTGACATCTTTATCCTGTACTTTGTTCAACTCTGCCTGGATGGCGTCGATGTCAACCTGTTCTCTCCGTGCTTCATCCACCTTCGCCTTGACCCTTTCAACCTCCGTTGTAGCATCTTGTATGTAATCCTTGACTTGAAGATAAACGTTTGCGTCAGCGGAAACAGGAAAAACTGCACAGCCAGGGAGCTCGATTTCCTCAGTCTGTAGAATGGTGACCTCCAATGGTGTCTTGCCACTGAGTGACTCCACCGCGGAGAGCTGTGCTGACAGGGTTTCATATGATATTTGATTAAGAAGTACGATATGAACCACGCCTTTATCCTTGACGGCATAGTCGGCTAAGAGGGAACGGATACCTCTCGAGCAGCCCAGTACAAGCTCATAGGCTACCTCGGATACAGGGTCATGGAGGGACGGGTCATACTCCGGATACTCAGCGATCGTGATCGAGGATGTGTAGTCGCCTGGTCGGCGTGGTAGCCGCTGCCAAAGCTCTTCAGTCAAGAAGGGCATGAATGGGGAAACGAGTCGTAGGCCAGTTTCGAGTGTGGTGTAGAGTGTGTCCATGGCTGAACGAGCTTCTTCGGGCGTACCATGTGAGATGATCGACTTTGAGTTCTCGATATAGATATCAAACAGTTCATCGTATAAGTACCGGTAACTGAGCTGGGTCGACTTTGCGAATTCACGCTCTTCAAGCGCCTGATTTATTTTTTTTGTAGCGGCGTTCATCTTGGTCAAGATCCATCTCTCTGGCAGACTCTCCTTTCCTGTCAAGGCGCCGCTCTCACGAGGAACAAAATCATCGCCAAGCTTTCTAAGGACATACTTCGTGGCCTGATAGATCTTGTTGCAAAATTTTCGGAAGCCGTACATCGTCTTTGTGTCGAAATTGATGTCGTCGCCAGATGACTGAGCGTAATTTATGAGCGAGAACCGTAAGGCATCGGCCCCGACCTCAGGAATACCTTGTGGAAAGGCCCTCTTCTGGTGCTTTTCGGCATTCTTGACCTCACTTTGGGCTAGGTTGCCTTGTAACAACTTTTGATACAGAGCGTCGAGGCTGATACCGTCGAGTACGTCAATTGGGTCAATAACATTACCCAGTGATTTTGACATTTTTCGGCCGTCACTATCACGTATCAAACCGTGGCAGTAGACGTCAGTGAAAGGCACCTTTCCAGTCAATTTAAGAGAGAACATGATCATGCGGCTGACCCAGAACGGTATGATGTCCCAACCTGTCTCCATAGTCGTATTCGGAAAGTAGTTTTCGAGATCCGACGTCTTGTCTGGCCATCCAAGGGTACTGAACGGCCAAAGTCCAGAGCTGAACCAGGTATCCAACACGTCCTCGTCTTGTCTGAGTGTGACTTTCTTGCCAGGGAATTTTTGTTCTGCCTTTTCCTGAGCCTCACGTTCTGTTCTGCCCGATACCCAGTAGTCGTCATCAGCGTCCCTCTTCACCTTCAATACTGATGAAATATGCTGGTATCTGATGGCCCCACCACAGTTGTCTCGACAGACACCAGTCCTGGAGGTTTCGCATCCATTGTAAGTACTGTCGCTTCTGTATCTCTGGTCGAATGGTGAGTTCGCCACTTTCAACCACTGCTATGGCAGGTTTCGTCAACGGCTCCATTTTCATCCACCATTGAGGTTTCAAAAGCGGCTCAATGACATCCCCTGATCGGCTGCATATCGGAACAACCATCTTGTTCGACTCCTGTCTCGTATAGAGGCCGAGTTTCTTGAGTTCCTCGATAACACCGTATCTCGCATTGAACCTTTTCTCTCCGGCATAGGGACCAGCGTTGCTATTGAGAGTACCGTCCTCGTTCAAGATGTTAATGAATGGCAGATCATGTCTCTTGCCTAGTGTAAAATCATTGTGATCATGAGCAGGCGTTAGCTTGACAGCGCCAGTACCGAACTCTCTGTCAACATAATCGTCGGCGATGATGATCAACTTTCTTCCGGGGATGATCGGATGCCGCGCAGTCTTGCCGATCAAATCCTTATATCGATCGTCTTGAGGATGCACAGCAATGCCAGTATCGCCCAACATCGTCTCCGGTCTTGTTGTTGCAACTTCAATTGTCTGATCAGAGCCCTCGTGTTACGATTCTATCGTACCAGCTTCTCAATCCACTGGATATGACGTCATCAGGAATCAGCTGATTCTCGCTTAGCCGATTCCCACTTTGAGCTAGGGAATATATAAACGAGCAAAGGGACTTCCTTTCCTTTTTTTAATTGAACCAGTTCACCTATCCAGCGGATCAGGACTTGGCTTCGTGACACCTCGATTGGGTATTTGAAATACGTGAGTGTTCCAAATTCAATCTTTCTATCATAGCCTGGCACGTCAAGCTTTGTCGACCCATCGAGCTCTTTCTGATTGACTTCAATTGTGGATAAAGCCGTGGCGAGGCGACACGACCAATGTACAAGCTTGTTGGCTCGGTAGATGAGGCCTTCTGAGTGTAGCTGTACGAAGGTCTCAGCGACCGCCTTGGACAACTGCGGACTCATTGTGAAGGCTTCCCGTGACCAGTCGACAGAGATACCGAGTCTGCGTATCGTCTTGTTGATCGCTTGATGGTAATCCTCCTTCCACTCCTGACATAGCTGTACGAATTCCTCTCGACTAAAATCCTGCCGTTTAGACTTGCCATCTTTCGGGTGTCTAGCGAGCTGCTTCTCGACAACAGCTTGGGTCGCAATGCCTGCATGATCGCAGCCAGGGATATAGAGAGTTGAGAACTGTCGCATGCGGTGCCACCTGATGAGTGTGTCTTCTAACGCGAGTGCCAGAGCGTGTCCGATATGCAGTTTGCCTGTCACCTGCGACCAGCGTTAGCAGATGGCCATGTCATCAATACAGGCATAAGTCCATACATTAGGCGGCGGGATGGCAATGACGTATTTGCCTTTCGGCTTGAGACTTCCATCCTTCTCTGATTGCGGCTTGAACAGACCCTGATCCTCCCAGAAGCTGTACCAGGCAGATTCGACAACCCGGGGTATGTAAGCTTTGTGGAAGTCGTCGTCCAATGGCTTCAAGATCTTTCTCCGTCCAGCTGGCGTCTCCTCGATCCAATCTTTCGACTCAACCGCAGGAACATCCTGCTTCTTGGATTTCTGATCCTTGGAAGGGCCACTGGATTGTTGCTGTTTCTGTTTCTGCTGCGTTTGCTTCTCCTTCTTGATGGCGAACTTCTCAAGCTTCAGCCGTTGCTTCTCGCTCACGGGCTTCTCGCTCTTGGGCTTCTCGCTCGTGGGCTTCTCGCTGTTGGGCTTCTCGCTCGTCGGCATCGAGGAGGGCTGGGCCTGTGTCGAAGCCATCCTCAAGGGCGCAGATAAGAGCACAAGACACGGACGACAGCGACACAGCTGGTGCCCAAGGCAAAGGGCAGAAGACGGTATGGTGACGGGCGGTGCAGGTGATACAGGCGACGCAGGTGGTGGAAGTGATGTGATTCAGAGCGAGAAAATTTTATAGTAAACAAATCTTGATGTCTGACTCTGAGTGTCGCAAATTATGATGCTCGAGGCTGTAACTCACTAAGCGACACTACCAGATCACGTGATACAGGGTGACCGGTTTCGTCCTCGTCATGGATTCGAGGAGAGAAAAAACATCACAAAAAGCACGAATCAAAATTTTGGAAAGCACACCTCAAAGCATCTCGAAAGTCCCTCAGAAGGGCAGAACTTGCTTTGCCCACATGACTAGCCTACCATTCCCGATAGAACTGTTAGCATCAAAGGAGAATCACCACACACAGAACAGGTTGAGACATGAGCCGGAACCACCTAGACTTGCAAGTATTTGGTCCATATTTGCACGTCACCCCGAGGACACACTATGATGATGGGTCTGGAAGAAGTCAAAAGCTTGAAGATGGATAGGAGGGAGGAAGTTGGATGAATGTTTAGCGGTAGCAGGGGGAGACTGAAGGTATATGAACACAAGTTGGATAACGTCCATCCCTGCGTAACGGAAAACCCCCCGTGCCGGAAAAATCATCCGGTACATAGACTTCAAGAATTATAAAACCTAAGCACAGCCAAAAGTATTTCATTATTTTTTGGAGATCATATTCCATAGCCATTCCCGCACACCTTCAACACTTTCGACTAAAAAAGATCATGTCTATATCGCAGCTCCATGCCTGATTTGTACAGGGCTTCCTTTCAAAGCATAACAGGCTTTCATTACTACAGCCACATCTCCTAGCTTATGTTAATCTTGAATTATATAAAAACCTGTCGACGCAGCTCCAGATTCCTCCTGATGTGCAGGAAATCGTTAGCAGCCCTGTGGCCATTGTGGCGTCAAAATATATACAAGATCAACATGCAGATCGGTAACCTCGGATCGAAGCGAGTGACGATCTCTGGTGGGGTAACTCCATAACTCGCTCCGAGCCATCACGTGACTGTGGCGTTCCACACGTTTCATCGTCCATATTCATGACCGCCAGTTGCAACGTGGTAATACTTCATGAGCGACCGCGCCAGTAAAGCCCTTGCAGAAGTCTTCATACCAGGAGCCTCGAAAACACGATTCCAGCTCTAATATCCCTCTGACTATCGCCCCTAGGGAAGTAAAGCTCTGTACACCACAAACGATTTGCTCGATCGCACACTAAGCCCAATACGAGAACGAAGTTTGCTCATCACAAGCCTGCTCATGGTGGATTCTTGTGAGATTCCCACACTCGCTTCCTCTCGGCCGATGCCCCTTAGCACGTGATATCACCATGTGACCTAACCAATCAAGCTCCTGGGAATCCATCAGTGGCCCCAAAGTGGCTCCGACGTCACATGAACCACAGTTTGTGGTGCTCCCCGGCGAGTATTCTCAGATGGCTATGTACATCCTCAGGCTCGAGTGATCTCTGTGGTCTGAAACTTTCGGGCAGCATGTCGAGACGGACATATTCGCTAAGAGGATTAGAGATCACCTCTGTTCTGCCGTCTAGTTCGATCCAAGACACACTCTCTGCCTCATATCCCTTTCTCGCGCCTCTCGAGCGAGCCATTACACGACAGCATCAGTACGGATTCCAAGGCCACGAGCCCCTCTTCGAGCCCGCCTCCACGCTATTACAGAGCGTCGCCAGAAACCCAGCTCAGTCAAGAGGGTCGTCTTCATACCGGTCGAGGCGTGGCAGACGAACACGAGCTGGTTGACCATGCGCTCGACACTTTGCTTATTAGTGAAGGGGCGAGGGAAGAGCAGCAGCAGGAGGGGGAGCTGGAGAAGGACGGAGGCAATAGTGAGGATGAAGACGAGGGGCCGCAGCAAGAGATGAATGTTGTGGCAGCACCAGTGGTAACGGCTGGAAGGGCCGGTAGAAGTCCAAGACCGGCCAACCGACAGCAATCGCTTCCCAACCTCGATCCATCTCCAGAACTGAGTCGTAACGAGGCAGGAAGCCGATGCGGTCGTGACAGCGACGAGGAGCTCAACAGCTCTGACTCGGCCGGGGACGATGAGGAGGAACCACGTCCTGCCAAGCGGAAGCAGCCGTCCTCATCTCTCGGTGGCCCAGCACGCAAGAAGCGCAGGCGCCCTCTTCAGCAGAGCCCTCCCCGCCAGCGTCAACCTCTCTCCAAACCCCATCGCCAGTATCCCAGGTCGCACTCCCCTCTCAACCAGAGGTCAAGAGTCGTTACGAACCATCTAAGTTAGGTCATTACTAAATTGTAATCGACTAATTAGATCAATTTTTAATCTATTTTCCACACAAGGCAATTCCTAGCAACATTACAGACATATTTTCTTACTACTTTCTCGACCATTAGAGCACTCTTGACACAAGCAAAATCATCATGCCTTGTCTTGATTTACCACAGTCACCTTTCCAAGTCCCTTACGAGGCCATTCCTAAGCCATCCGACCCTCTCAACCCATATGACATAGCTGTGGATGAGCTCAGCCTTTATGGTCAGTGCACGAATCCTGTATACTGCGGCGAGACAAATGTAAAGAGGGGTGATGACTGTCCCAAGTGTGGTCGCAAGCGGGAGTAATGGTTCGTCGGCGGCTCACTTCTACCTTGTCGAAATTCAACTAAATTGTTAGATTGCGAACGATGCCTATGGAGCTGCGGGTCGTGGGCGCTGGATCTGGAAATTGAGACATGACTTTTTATCGTCTGAAGGATATAGTAATTGGGATAACATTATGACTGATGAAATACGGTGTCATCAATTTTTCTTGGTTGGTCGGGGGTTGATGACAAGGGCAAAGTGTTGATCGAAGCCATCATGAATACCAGTTACTTCGTATCAGTCAGCTACTTCAGTCTCATTCCAATGTTCTCAGTTCAGTTCCTATGTCCAAAGTGTCGTGCTTACCCAATATGGCTCCAATCGAGAGCCACATTCCCCTTTCATTTCCTTCATGACAACCCAAACCGGAGGAACTCACGTGGTTATGGAGCGTTGCCAACGCTCGTTGGAAACAACTAGGAGACCTTAGCGGTTCGAATGAATCGGCCACAAGGTGTCAAGAAAGAACGACCACAATTTCTATCGGGGGCTCAAGTGGAAGGAAGGGTTAATATTGGCAGAACCAGAAATCGATTCAGATCGCATGTCATCCTGAAAAGTCCTCACAGATAGGAGATCAGAACTGCATTCATGCACTATCAAATTCTCGGCCTGTTCAAAAAATGATCCCAGGAAATGCCATTAAAGCCGTTGCTGGATGTAGGTGTGAAATCAAGTGACTGCTGGCAGTGCACGCAGCATGGATGTTGGTCGTGCACCTGGACTGAAAACAACTTTGTTTTCAGGGTCGTGAAGCGCGCTGCCCATGTCATTCAAACCACCTCGTCAATTGTATCCTCTGCTTGCCCATGCCGCGCCACTCCTGCACCAAATTTTGTGTACTTTCTGTCGCAAGTGTAGCTTGGCGACCTCTAGGCACATCTGTGGAGCGGAACCGAAAGGCGATCGATTGAATGAATGGTACTTTGGGAGGCTAAAACGTCTGTGATGACGATGGTCTTCTGGTCAACGTGTGCTACAGCTGTCAGTATATACTGGACTGGAATACGGTGGTGTACTTACTCCGATGGTGGCGTGAGTGCTTGTTTGATTCTTGAGCTCCGTCGTCTGCCTGATTCCAGATTCGAAGATTGTTTCGATACCTTCTTTGGGCCTTTCTTCGCTGCCGACCCCTTTGATGACTTCTGTTTCTTGCTTCCTGCCGCTACTTTCGCTCTAAGCTCGTGAACTTCCTTGACCAAGTCACAAACACAGTTGGAAATCAGGGCCTCATATTCGTGAATAGTGTGTTGATGCGAAAGTGAGGCCCCAAAGTCGTTCTGTTGTTGTGCATCCCCAAAACAACGGGGACCCGAGAGCATGATCTTGTATGTCGCCTTCTCGAACTTCGCCCTGGATAGAGTGGTCCTTTCCTCCATGACTTCCGCGACTTTACGCTCAACGTCCGCAGGTTTTGTGCCTTTAGCAACATCAATGATCAGGTCCCAGAACTTCTCCCTTTGTATCCGCGGTATGGTCTCCTGGTTGTATTTTCGATCCAGCTCTTCGGCGTCGTCCATCGAAATTCCATAACGCGGCAGAACCCTCGCAATTGGGGTCGACGGTCCTTGTGTTACGTCTCCATAATGTGCGTAGGCTTCCTCATCTGTCATGAGCGCGTTCGGCGGGGTGGCTGGGCTCATAATTCGGTTCGGTGTCATGTTCATGATGGATGTTGTTCGAGCTGGTGCTGGAAGAAACGGGTGTTTCATGTGAGGTAGGGCCCACGTGAGGCGCTTAATCGACATTGGTGCAAATGATTGGTCGAGAGCAATTCCCATTGAAACACTGGCAAACCCCACTTCTTCCCTAGCCCCACATTATGGCACGACAGAGGAAGCTTTCTACTCTCCCCCCCCCCCTAAATGAACCGTAAATCCTGGCACAAACAGGGGTTCTTGAGCCAATCATACTTATATGGAATTCAAGCTATTTACACTTACCACCAGCCCACCGCCTTCCTCTTTGAGTCAATATCTTGTCGGACCTCCTCGAGCATCAATAACAGCTTGACATCTCCTCCACCATGAGTTAAAGAGCGTCTGAATAAAGCTATCTGGTACGGCTTCCCATGCTTCCCAGATAATCTTGCGTAGTTCTTCAAAAGATACCCTTGTAGCATCATAATATACCGCATAATACTGTCGCTGGATATAATTCTTCATCCAATTCCAGACATGCTCAATAAGGTTCAAGTCAGGAGAATATCGAGGCCAGCGAATTGAGGGTATATTACGTAGTCGTAGGTTAAGTTGTGTGAGTCTCGATCGGTGTGAAGAAGCATTATCTTGCATCCATATATAGCCTTCTCCTTCATGAGTGTCATCGCATTGTCATACATATTTCGCATCTCGCATCCGGATGCCTGATATATCAGGCACCATTAGCTTAGCGAAGCTAGCGCCCACAACTCTTAGCTAGTTTCTCATAGAGAATTCAAGACCAGACTTCTCACTACAACACGATCATCACAATGAGCTTGTAAGAATGCTTGAATATTATTCAAGATAACTGTGTCATATTTGACTGAATTGATACTCCCCCATTCCTTTTCCCAGAATATAGCCGGTCCTTTCTTTCCTGCTATGATTGTTCCATGGAACATCCATGCTGGTAATTTGCGATACTTATGTTGAACGCAATCTCTATTATATCGATCAGAGCCGTCTTCTTTGACCGTAACATATGATTGAGTATGTGCGCCACCAGATGCCCAAACCTCATCGGAGAATATCTGTTGCATAAGCCGTTCGTAGGTCCATTTTATGCCTTCTCGGGCGAAATCCAAACGCTCTCGAATCACCGTAGGGTCGTCTGAGAATCCTTTCCTTTTGGCAACCCTTCGTCCATTGTAAGGGGCTAGCGCCGTATGCTCAATCTAACGATCTATTGCTAAACAAAGAGGAATAACTAAGGAGAGAAGGAGGCAGTCCTGCTTCCTAACGAACTAAATACATGATTTATTGCCATGGCAACACAGGTCACATGACCAAGTCCAAAACACGGGTCTAACCCGTCACATCCATAGCCTACGAGCTTGAATGCGGTTCGTATGGCCTGTTCGCCGCAATCCTGTAAACCAAGCTCTGGTGGGGTCAAAGTGCCGATATGCCGGAGTACAATATGTCGATGAGCTGGAGAGCTAAGGAGCCATTCTTCGAGCTGTCGGCGTTTTGGCGTATTGATCTTTGGCTTCCTTCCCCATTTATGTGTTTGAG
>QYAO01000176.1:0-13062 GCA_003988895.1 Hyphodiscus sp. D1413
GTCTGAGACTATATTAGCATTACTATTTTATATTACTCTTAGGATTAAAATTAGATTTAAGCTATTTTTTTAGAATGGTCCCATGGTTTAGTCTAGACCAAACCACTATAATCTAGTCCCAAAAAAATATTATAGACTGTTTAATGGTTTGGTCTAGAAAACCCTAGACTAAACTACTATAGTCTAGTCCTAAAAAAATATAGTAGACTATTAAATGATTTGATCTGAAAAATCCTAGACTAAACCATCAAAATATGGTCTGGTTCGGTCTAGACCGAAAAATATCAGTTCGGTCTGGCTAGCCTAGGCTAGTACATAGGTGGGGTATTGCTCTAAGAAGACGACCAAGGGTTATTATGGCCATATACCTACTTCTTAAAAAAGAATAATCCTACTAAGTATAACTATAAGATCTATAATAAAGAGATGCTTGTCATTATATAATGCCTAGCTAAGTAAGATATAGAACTCTAGAGTATTAAGAAGTTCTAAGTCAAGACCGACTATAAGAACCTAGAGTACTTTATGATGATATAAAAGCTAATAGAGTATTAGATATATTAGTTATTACTCTTATCTAAGTATAACTTTATACTATTATATATACCTAGGAAGACAAATGTCTGAGCAGATGCTCTCTTAAGAAGGGAGCAAGATATACTAAGCTTTGTAAATGATAATAGGCTAGAGTACTGGAATGTCTGGTTACTACTACCTGAGAAATTCCAACTAATTCAGGTTAATAGTATAACTCATATAAAGCCTATAATCACTATAGGAGCTGGGCGCTCTACTAGGCCCAGGCCATAAAAGCAGACCAATAAAGGGGCTAGTATAGACAAGGCCATGATGGCTACTATATAAGGATAGAGCCATATAAATGATCTCAGGGATGATTTAAGATAATCCTATGAAATACTAGAAGCCAAGAGTACTATTCAATAAGAGTAGGATAAAGCCTATAATATTGATATAATATATAATAGACTATTAGAAGCTATTTATATAGAGTAAAGGTCCTTCCTGTCCTAGACAGGTATTAAAGTATTAATAGCAGAGTATAGTCTATCTCTGATAAGTAAACTCGAATTTAGAGGCCGATATTAGGTATTAGATAGTAAGCCCCTTTATATAAGGCTAATTTAAGAGACCTATGACTCAATAGTTAGTAGGTATCCTAGGAGAGAAGTAATCATGGCCCTGATGATAAGGCAGTTCTTTTGGCCGAATATACTAGCTAATGTTCGATGATTCATATGAAACTATAATAACTACTTAGGGAAGTAAGTATAGAGATCTTAGAAACAAGGCTTTCTTAAGCCATTACTAGTACTACTATGTATATGGTCTGAGATATCGATCGACTTCATCAACAAGCTCCTACTTAGCAATAGCTATATAGTACTAATGATTATTATAGACCGACTTAGCAAAGCTATTATTCTAGAATCCTATAAAAGGATTATAGCTAAGTATATTACTAAGTTATTTATATAAAGCTTCTACTATTACCATGAATTACTATAGGCGATTGTTTTAGACCAAGGGATATAGTTCATAGGTAAGCTATAGAAGTAAGTATATATAATATTAGATATTATATAATGATTATCTATAGTATTCTATTTAGAAATAGATGGTTTGACTAAGCAAATAAACTAAGTAGTCGAGGGCTATATTCGTTCGTATGTCGATTACTTCCAGGAATACTAGGCGTTCTTAACTATATCAATAGAGTTGGTAATCAATAACTATGATATAGCCTTAACTAGGGTCAGTCTATTCTTTATATCCTATAGGTATTATATTAAGCCAATATAAGTAGGCCAGGAGGACTATATAATAGACCTGTGCTCACCTAAAGAGAAAGGCAAAGCAATTATAGCCAAACTAATAGAGGTCTAGGATTAGACTAAAACATCAATGGCTATAGCTCAGTAGATCCAGGAAGACTAGATAAATCGTCTTCAGATAGAGATACTCTAGTTTAAGGCCAGGGATAAGGTATAGCTCAACCTATAGAATATTCATATAAAGAGGCCTTTTAAGAAGCTCGATATATATAATGCCAAGTATATAGTAATAGAGATAGTTAGTTTCTACTCCTACTAGCTTGATATACTAGCTAGTATTCACGATATATTCTATATAAGCCTACTTTATCCTACTGCTTCTAACCCTCTCCCATTATAATATATAATAAATCCTTAACTATAGCTAGAGTTTATATAAGGCAAACTAGAGTATAGGATCAAGGAGATCTAGACAGATCAAATAGTTCATCGAGGACAAGGTTCTCGACAAGAATTCCTAGTAAAATAGATAGGCTATATAGAGCCGACATAGAAGCCAGTATAGAACCTAGAAGATACTATAGTACTTGATAACTACTAGTATTATATAAAGACTTCTCATCAGAGAGAGGGGAGGTAGTATAATGGGTTAAGACTCATATATAGTCTTAGTGCCTAAGGCACCTATGATTACTCCCTTCATTTCAAAAACCCCTTTACTAGATCCATTAGATAGAAGGTTCTAGTCATATAGAATAGCCCCTATAAAGCTATTCCTCCTTCTTATATTTAGACTCTCTTTCTTCTTTAGTTTATTCTTCTTATAATAAGAATGCTTTCTACTTAGTTGCTAAACCTTTATAATCTATAATAAGTACTATACTTATGGTCTAGATTTGTCTAGTCATCCTTATTATTTAGGTCTCAATTATATCGATTAAAGTACTTTACTATCATTAACTATATAATGGTCTCTGGATTAAGCCTTCTTCTAGAATAGTTATATAGATTATAGATAAGATTAAAGATTCTCTTAACTCTTATACTAGCGACTATAAATATCAATTAGAATTCATTCTATATTATTCTTTAGTATTATTATATCTTAATATCTTATATATCTAGGACTACTAATATATCTCTGGCTATAGCTATAATTAAGAGAAAGATATGCTCTAACTTCTTCTATATTATAAGAATAGATATATCAGCTCCCTTATATATAATAAGACTTAAAAGATAGATCTTAGCCTCTGTCTCTGGCCTTAAGCTCACTGCCTATATACTAAGAGTATCTCGATTCAATCGAAATACTAAATTTAATGTCTATACTCTAAGAGTAGTAGCTATACTACTTTCTATAGAAGGAGCCTATATTAGTAGGGGTTTATAGCCATCTTCCTAATAGTCAAGAAACATTTGCTTATACTTCTTTCTTAGCTTCTAGGTCTAATTACTAGACTTAAAGATATTAAGCTTCTGAGTAGGATTTAGTATACCTATAAGAGTATATTATTATTCTATTAGACTACTTATATAGGAGTAATATAACTTTAGTGACTCAAGACTAGCTTTAATAATAGATCTAAACTCTGAAATCTATAGATTCAGTGATTAGTCCTTTTCTAAGAGCTTTAGTTAAAGGTCTTTAAAATAATTAAAGAGTAAGTTATAAATATTCTATATATAGTTGATAGTAGTATCCTTACTTAAACTAATGAGGCTAGTAAACTTAGTAAAAGGATAAAGTAAGACTATAAGATACCTTAACTTCTTTTAATCTATATTTATTAGGGTTAGCTTCTTAAGAAAAGGGTTCTTCTCTATCTCTTCCTTAAGCTAGCTTTTTAATAGAACCTATAAACGCATTGCCTATAGGACTATATCATAGATTGAGTTCTATCTAATATCAATATCCTTCTTTAAGTATAGGAGTTGTTTCTATTTAGCTTTTGATTACTTCTCTAGGAGTAGTTTAGTTCTTTAGCTTAATTAGCTTATTAGATTATCTATACTCTATATCTACTAAAACCAAATACATTAGTATTACTATTTAGTATTACTATTAACCATATCTACTTTTTAGATTATAGCCATTATAGAATTCTTATCCTTAAACTCAAACTCCTCCTTATTATCCTTATCTCTATCATTCTGATCTGAGTATATATCTAGTTATTCTAGTATTACTTTAACTATTAATTATATTATATATACTAGATAAGGAATCTTAATTGACTTATAATCTTATTTAATAGTAGATAAGCTTATATTTAACTCATTAAGTATTATATCAAGGTCCCTCCTCATTTTACTATTAATAGTAGTACTATTAGTTATTATATAATATAATTTGATAGTAAGCTTATAATACTATAAGATATCAAATATAATATCTACTATAGTCTTTATAGTATAAATACCTTAGAGATATTTAAATCTAATAAGGATTTCTCTCTACTCCTAGTCTATTATAATAAAGTATACTATAATAGTAATATATAATTAAGTAAAGGGACTCTATTACTTATCTAATACAATAGATACCTTACTATTTAGTAATAGATCTTTAAATAATTGAGATATAATAAGAAGATATTTAATATCTAGATCAGAATAAATAATAGTATAATATAAAACAATGATATCTAGATAAAGCATTTCAAATGCCTTTTAAATCTCTATATTCTCTATAAATCGAAAGGATAAATTAGTAGATATAATAGTAATATAGAGCTACTTCTACTAAGCTTTATATATAAAAGGAGGAGTTCTTATATCCTAGGAAAATAAGTATATATTTTTAAGGGATAGTTAATATATATATAAAGATTATTATACCTAAGTCTATAATCATCTTCTATCCCTTAGATATAATATATCTAAGTATATACTAAAGGAATATAGATATACTATTATCTCTCTTTTTAAGCTTAGGATAGGTATATACCTTCTAATAGCCCTTATATAGTGCCTTTAAAAGCATCGTCGTTATATCTATAACTTAATAGAATATATTCTATGATAGTGATCTTTGCTTATTTTTCTAACTAAGACTCTTAAAGCAGGTATAATCTAGATATTCTTTGAGCTTAGCTAACTACTAGGTATACTACTTCTATTATTTCTCTAAGACCTAGATAGTATATCTTTTATTAGGGCTGAGATCAAATGCTAATGACTTACTATTATAATCCTAGAAGAGATCATTTTCATTGATAGAGGAGTTAATGTTTCTATCCTTAATACTTATAGTAGCTTAGGAACCCTCTAATCTAGGATGATTAGAAGAGATATAGACTATAGAAGAACTTTAATTAAATTATATATAAGATATAATCTATAATAGTCTAGATATAATAATAAAAGTCTACTTGAGTTTTAATACTAATAAGAGAGTTTAGAGCAATGATAGTAGAGAGTTTAGAATAATGATAATAGAGAGTTTAAAATGATAGTAATAGAGACTTTAGATTAATAAAATAACTTCTAGCCTATAATAGATAGATTCTAAATCATAGTTATATATTATAAGCAATAATAGTAAATAGTAATGCTATTTATATTAGTTTAGTATAGATAAAGTAGTAATAGAATAAAACTTCTAGCCTATAATAGATAGATTCTAAATCATAGTTATATATTATAAGTAGTAATAATAAATAGTAATACTATTTATATTAGTTTAGTATAGATAAAGTAGTAATAGAATAAAACTTCTAGTCTATAATAAATGGATTCTAAATCATAGTTATATATTATAAGTAATAATAGTAAATAGTAATACTATTTACATTAGTTTAATATAGATAAAGTAGTAATAGAATAAAACTTCTAGTCTATAAGGAATAGATTCTAAATTATAATTATATATTATAAGCAGTAATACTAAGTAGTAATACTATTTATATTAGTTTAGTATAGATATAATGATTATCATCATATACTACTAGAGTAAGTATTCATTTTATATAATATTCATTTTATATAATAAAACTAACTTCTTAAGTAAAAAGTATAGTCATATAAGAACTTAGAAGTAGATATAATCTATGATTCTAGCTATCTATAATATAAATCATAGTAGTATTCTATTTATCATTAATAATGAAATCTCCTATTTCTTTATCCTTATTATCATCCTTATCTTCTTTATTACTACTAATTACTACTTCTAGATCATTAATATCATCATCATCCTATTATAATTCTATTATACTAGCTTCTCAACTCACTGGATATGATATCATCAGGGATTAGCTGATTCTTATTTAGCTGATTCCTACTTTAAGCTAGGGAATATATAAACGAGCAAAGGGACTTCCTTTCCTTTTTTCCTTCTTCTTTTCTCCTTAGTTTAGAATAGTCTTAATTGACTTTTCTCCTTAGTTTAGAATAGTCTTAATTGAACTAGTTTATCTATCTAGTAGATCAGAACTTGGCTTTGTAATATATCCTCCTCTTCCTTCCTATTGCCCTCCTTTATTCCCTCCTTAATATCTATATTATTTCTATTCTACTTCTCTAGATATTAAGTAATATCAATAGGATTACTAGTATTTTATATAAACTTCTATAACTCCTTATTCGATATATTAGGCTCTAGATATTATCCTATAGTAATAATATACCTCTCCTAGTACTTAATCAATAGCTTTATATTCTTATTAAAGGTCTTAGTAATAGTATCATTGATTAAAGAGCCCTCTTCTATCTCTATATCCTTAGTAAGTAAGTCCTGATATTGAGTTTAGTATAATCTAAGTCATAGAGTAAGAATAAAGGAATATATTTACTAACTTATATTAGTCTCTATTCTAAGGTCTTTATCTTCTCCTTCTTTTCCTTCTCATTGATTCCTCAAATAATAGAGTCTTTATTATATTCTCGATATATATCGATCACGCTATACTCGATTCTAGGTTCTAAAAGGAGTAATCAATTACTTTAATTATATAAAGTAGTAAGAGTAAGAGCTTATATATAGGTAGTTACCCCTGACTAATACTAATCAGGTAATTAACCTCAGTAATAATCGAGATCATATGATCAGATCACAGCCGACTTATATTCTATAATATACTCTCTAGATAAGGTAGCTCAAGAGCTTATTATCTATATGAATAGTATAATAAAAGAAAAGTATTAAAAGAGTATAAGTATTAATTAGTAGTATCCTACTCTTAGACTACTATACTATCATATCAGATGATCCTTTATAAGGTATAGTACTTATAGCAAATCAGGTCTCAGATATCTCTAGCGATCCTAATATAGTAGGATATTACTCAAACTAAGCTCTAGACATCTCTGATAGCTCGAATGAGTTTACTAATTACCTCATCTATATACTTACTATCCTAGGATAAACCCCTCTAGTCCTTTATACCTAAACGTCCTATCCCTTCTTCTCTAGCATTGATTACAATTCTATATAATCTATAGAGTTTAATTACTAACAGATTGCTTTGATCTCTGACTCAGTTAGAATAGTAATTGATCTCTGAGTTAATCTATAAATGATATATTCAAGAATTGAGTAGTCTTCTGGCTTCTATTAGTAGTGATCCTTGGCTCTATAAGGGCAATGATACCCCTGAGATATACGATCAGATTTACTACTAAGTATTATAAAAACTCCGCTCATTAAACCACCTGATATTATATACTAGATCAGCGACTCAAAAGCTCATCTATACTGATCGAGTATACGAATCGACTCGTCAAGTTCCTTGGCTATAATAATATCCATAAGCTATTGAGAACCCTATACTATTATAAACTTTACTAATATAGTATCAAGGAAATCCTTTATTATTAAGAAACCCTTAATCTCTAGAAGCTTATATATATATATATGGCCTAGTATCTTCTGTTAGTCGAGATACTATTATATAGGAGATATTGATCCTTGCTTTGTGATTTGGAGAATATAGCGATAATCTTGTCTTATATAATCAGTAGATATATCATCAGATAGAGTAAATTGGGCTTAAAGAAGTCAAACTATGTTTTAGAGTAATACTTGATCTTCTCATATAAGCATTTCAAGATATAGCCTTAGGAGCTTGTCCTCTACAGACGATTACACCCAATTCTATATATACTGATAATATATCGATCGTTAGACCTATATTATCTATTATATTACAAAGCTCCTTAGCCTAGTAGTATACTCTTCCTTTATATCATTGAATCTAGCTAGTATTAGTATATATGGCTTAGGACCCTTTTCTTTGACTGGTTGATCATCTGCTTCCCATGTTCATAGAGATTGTAAGCGATCATCGTTTAGTGATTTGATCAGGTCTTTGATTATAGGAGGATTGGTAGGTTTGGTTGCGATTAGATATAGTATGTCTAGTATACTTAGATCGATGAATTACTATATATTTCAGAAGGTAGAGTCAAAACGAAGTTATATAAACCAAGTAGGCCAGCTATTCTAATTTCTCAAGAAGGCTTCTGACTTCTCTATAGGTATTATAGAGGTTGATATAGTATTTAGATTAGGGATAATAAAGATCCCTAGAAATCATAGTATAGTCTGATTAAAGGTTCTAAGTAGTAGCTAGGCTTATAACTATTATATTCTCGATATATATCAATCATACTATACTCGATTCTAGGTTCTAAAAGGAGTGATCAATTGCTTTAATTATATAAAATAGTAAGAATAAGAGCTTATATATAGGCAATTACCCCTAACTAATACTAATCAGGTGATTGACTTCAGTAGTAATTGAGATCATATAATCAGATTACAACCGACTTATATTCTATAATAGTCTTCTTTATTCAATATAGTAGTTAGCTTTGAATCTATATTTCTATTAGCTACTACTCAAGTACTCATGACTTATTCCTCTATCTTCTTGATCTCTGATTATTTTTCTATATTAGATAAGCCTTCCTAGTCTGACTTCTTTATCCTGACCTTATATATTCTATTATAAGCCTAGAATTATTCTATTAGTTTAGGATTATTCTATAAAGGTTTTAAAACTTACCTAGTGATCTATACTCTATGCTTTCTCCTATATAGTATAAGAGTTCTCTTATATCTAGATATATCTATTATCAAATAAAAGCAAGGAATCTATAATATTAGTTTATTGATTGTTCTAAGTAGGTTTCTATTACTATATACTATTACTATCTGATTCATAGATGATAGAAAGTAAAGATCAGAAGCACTTATTAAGGTTCTAAGATATTAAAGGAGAGTTAGAAGAGAAGACAAGAAAGGCTAATAGTATTCTTTAAATAATAAGTTATCATAGGCTAGAATTTCTTTATTCCAATATATTATATAATATAAGTCTTCTACTAATGAGTTATACTATTGATATTCTTAAAATCAGAATAATAGGAAATCAGAATAATAGGAAATCAGAATAATAGGAAATCAGAATAATAAGGAATCAGAATAATAGGAATTATAATAGGAATAATCATAAAGTAAATATTATGATATATTAGGTGACCTAGACAGCCTTATATATATATACTGATCTCTATTTTTAAACCTTAGTCTTATACTAATAAACTAAGATTTTTTAGATATCTCCCTAACCTCTATATAGTATATAGAAGCATTTAATAATGCTCTATAGTGATATTATAATTATTCTTATTCTATAAGTATATCTTTCAACCTTTAAAAATCACCTTTTAGTAAGCTTTGAATTTCTTTATTTTACCTTTAAAATTAAGGGATTTTTAAGAGTAATGTAAAATAGTAATATATTAATCATTTAATTCTCTATAATAGCTTATACTAAGCAGATACTAAAGCAGAAAAATAAGGATAAGTCTTTATTAGATCCTTATATTATTATATACTAATATTTAGTATTTCTCCTCTTAGATTAGATAGCTAGTCATTTTATATCATATCGAATTAGAAAGACTAATCGTATTCAGAGATAGGAGAAAGCTAAAGTAGTATTTTTATATAATAATCCTAGTTAAGCCTATTCTATTCTAAAGCCTAATAGCCCCTCTATAGTTACTTGTCCTTCTAAGCCAGGAAGTAAGTTCTTATTTTCTTCTTTATACCTATTATTATATTATACTAATTAATATAATATAAGTACTCAATGAAATATACTACTATCAATAGTAAATTGGTTTTTTGATTCCAAAATTACTATTCTAGTATATAGTTAGGGAGATTACCTTAGATCTATATAATCCTATAAATAGCCTCTGCTTCTAATCATCTACTATTCTAGCTCTTTAGGAAGTATCAGAGGCATATCTAGTCTCCTTCTTTAAAGATAAGTTTTTATCTAGGTCTATTGATAAGTATTAATGTTTTATAGCTATATATATATATACTATTTATATAAAGCGAGTAATAATTCAGAATAGGAATATATCATTAGTTTAGTAGTTCTATACCTCTACTATTATATCTTTAAGGAAGTAAGCCTTTTTAGTTATAATTATAATGAATAAGATAAGGAGCTCTGCTTCTATTAATAGATATATATTAAGATACTCTAAAATGATTCTATTTTATAATATTCCTATAAATTGATTTATATTATGAATTTATGATTTAGATCAATAGTAATACTCAATAATAATACTATAGGCTCTAGAAACCAAAAATATAGAGAATCTATCATTAAAAGTTTTATCCTTTAAATATATATATGATATAATATAATATAATATAATATAAAATATAAATGGTCCGAGAAATATAGTCTAGTCTACCTAGATGATATAGTCTTAGACTAAACCAGACTATTCTTAGTAAAGACCATATAATTCAGTCTTAAAAACGGTCTATAAAAGAGCTATAGTCTGGTCCTAGACTATTCTTAGTAAAGACTATATAGTCTAGTCTCAATAATGGTCTATAATAATGATTATTTTCAGACTATAGTCTCAAAACAGTCTATAAAAGAGCTATGGTCTGGTTTAGTCTAGATCATTTGGCTAGCCTAATCCTGAGTTATTAAAAGCAGTCTATTATAATAGAATAAACTCATCCTTTATCTTTAATTAGACTAGGATTAAGTCCTTTATAGACTGATTAATAAGTCGATTGTCTAGATCATATAGAAGTAAGTCTATTATAGACTAGTTAATAAGTCAGTCATCTAGATCATATAGAAGTAAGTCTATTATAGACTAGTTGATAAGTCAGTCATCTAGATCACATAGAATAAGTCCTTTATAGACTGATTATCAAGTCGGTTGTCTAGATCATACAGAAGTAAGTCTATTATAGACTAGTTGATAAGTCGGTCGTCTAGATCACATAGAATAAGTCCTTTATAGACTAGTTATCAAGTCAGTCGCCTAGATCATATAGAAGCAGTATCTACTATAGACTATAATTAAAGTTATAGAGAATACTAGCCTACTAGAATAAGCAGAGAGTATACTCCAGTAGTTGATAGAGTTTATAGAGAATCAGAGAGTAGTAAATGAGTTATTATAGAGGTTAAACTAATAGCTATCCTTATAGCTAGAGATACTAGTTAATAATGGTCTCTAGAGACCCCTTATAGACATGAGTCTAGCTTCTATACTACTAATTCGATCTATTATACCTCTGATAGACTTATAAAGTAAGCTGAAATACTTATACTGCTATCCCGACTTATATACCTATAAAGACGAGTTAATATACTCCTAGTTCTAAGGAGGACTAGAAGCAAAGCTCTGAATTAATATATAAGCGATTAGATAAGAAGAAGAGTAGGTATAGTATATAGTAGATTGCCTAAGAGAGCTGGCTATAAAGAGGATATACCTATAGATAGAGTTTATAAAAGATATAGACTAGTTTATAGTCTATGAATTGTTTAAGTAGATAGACCTAGTATTCACAGACCTATAAAAGGAGGCTAAGGCAATATCTAAAATCAATAAGATCAAATAAGAGGATTGTCTATTCCATGAGTTCCTTTAGGAGTTTAAATAGATACTTCTTAAAGCCAAGGAATAGGCCTAAGATAATATAATCAAGAAGGGTTTCCTTAGGATAGTATTATCAGGAGAGCTTATAAATCGCCTGATTGATAGAGAAGAGCCAGCAGACTATACTAGCTATTATATAGGTATATAAAGGGTTATAGATGACCTATAGGCCTAGAAGGATAGTCATAGGTTTAAGACTCAGCTAGTAATCCAGTCATTATAGATAAACTAAGCTATTATAGAATCAATAGACTAGAAACCGACTCAGACGATAAAAGCAATGGCTGTCCAGACCTATAAGCCTAGTACTAAGGGTTTATAAGTAGAGTAGGTATTAAAGGAAGTCTAATCCCAGTAATAGGAGACTAATGCTTATCTATACTATAATAGTAAGGACTATAAGCAGGAAGGCTATAGGTTATGACCTATAAGGCCACCTATAGAAAGCAGAGGGGCTTATAAGAGACTAGAAAAGAGGAATAGGATTATGGCCTTATCTATAAAAAGGAAGGCAGTTATTAAAGAGCTATCTATAGATTCTGAAATAGAGGATTTAGGAAAAGAATAGCCTCTAATCAAAGTTATGATTAGAGGCCTAAGACTTATCAAGAGTTAAAGGAAGCTTAGAGGAAGTTTAAAGACTAAATAGATTATAAACCTTTTATAGTATTAGTATTAATCGATAGCTCGTATTTTATAGAGACTCTTATTAATACTAAGTATCTTTTATATAGTATCTATGATCTAAGTTTTATATAGAAGAATACCCTTATCTATTTATAGATTAAGCTATAGACTATATCAGGAATAGATAGCTATATTATAGCTAAGATCAATGAGATAGCTATTATATATCTAGACCTTAATAGTTATCGAGAAGAGCGAGTCTTCCTATATATAATACTAATTAGCTACTATAATATGATTCTAGGAATACCTTAGATTATGGCCTAGGATATTAGAATTAATGGCCTATAATCTGAGTTATAGATAGATAGACTAGATAGAGTAATTATTAGACTAGCTAATAGTCTAGTCCGGTCTAGATAAGAGGCCTTTTTATAGACCGTTTTTAAGACTAAATCATTTAAAACTAAAAAGGGAGACTATATTTGAAACCGAACCGTTTTGAAACCGAACCGAATAGTTTGGTCTCAAATTGACTAGTAAGCAGAGATCGTTTTTGAGACCAGACCAAAACTAGACTGAACTATTTGATTTAGTTCGATCTAGACTATAGTCTAGATTTTTAAAACACTATTTATTTAATTTTAAGACCTTTAATATTACTGTTTAGTATTACTCTAAGCTATATAAGACTAAATAA
>QYAO01000178.1:0-10307 GCA_003988895.1 Hyphodiscus sp. D1413
AAATCTAATTTTAATCCTAAGAGTAATATAAAATAGTAATGCTAATATAGTCTCAGACCAAACCAGACCATTCTTGGCAAAGACTATATAGTTCAGTCTTAAAAACAGTCTATAAAAGAGCCATGATCTTGTCCTAGGCTATTCTTAGACCAGACTATATAGTCTGATCTCAATAATAGTCTATAAGAATGGTCATTTTCAGACCATGGTTTCAAAACAGTCTATAAAAGAGCCATGGTCTGGTTTGGTCTAGACCGTTCGGCCAGCCTACTCAGTAAGGCTCGAATTTATGACCTTAAACCTATAAAAAGTCATCAACCTTACTAATAACCTTTATACTTTTATCGACTCAGGATACTCCTATATAGACGAAATCATTTTAGAGGAAATATGACTATATATCAACCATTTTGGCCGACTGGAATCAAATACCTCGAGTTTAAGCCAATCTGCCTTTCTAATAGAATAGATAAGTCATAAAAAGCAACTATAGTCAGCGGTCTGACGCTTCTAAACCTTTATCACAGAACTCACCATAGAAGGGACTAAGGAATCAGAAAACACTCCTATCAAACATATATTGATAGAACCTTATATCAAACCTTTTCTCGAGAAACTTTAATATCATAAGCTTATATTAGTATATAGTTAAGACAGATCATATAGCAAAGGCAGCTCAGAATGCTCTATACTCTTAGTAGTATCTAGACTCTATTTATCATATGATAATCCTCTGATTTTATATCCTTATCTTAGAGAAGTCTTTATCATACCTATTCCCTCTATAGAATTACCTTGGTTAGGAGCCTTATATATAATAGATATATAATAATAAGAGGAAATAGTATAACTCATTATAGAAACAATATGACATTTAAAAGAGGATGATCCGCCATGTCCTAAGGAGCATAGACAGCCTTACTAACCAGGTCGTCAATATGCTCATATAGACGAGCTATAATAAGACTTGAATCCGAATGCCTATAATAATGGTTCATCAAATTTAAGGGCTCTTAAACCAGAGGAAGTCAGTCTATTTAATCTAGAATCAGACCCCAAGGATATAATCAATGCCTGAATCATTTTTATAGATATATATATATTCATAGATAGACTATAATATCTCTCTAGTATATATTCTAAGTAGAAGATTAGAGATATGATATCTCTTTGTCTTTGAGGAATGACAATGCTATGATATAATACTAAATTAACTGAGATAGAGAAATAATATTTGATACTAGCGCCTATAAGTGATATAATAGCCACGTTAATCAAGCGTTTTAAGGAATAACCCTCTATAGCCTTAAAGGCACTAGTAGAGTCCAGATATACTTTGATAGAGGTATAATATAATAAATCTATCAGATTATATACTCAAAGCATTTTTATATATACTAAAGCTACTAAAATGACTAGTATATATAACTAACTCATATCTATATAGAATAGTATAGACTTATTACTAAGAGTACTTATTACTATATCTATATCATTAATATCGATGTCTGCTTTTCTATAAGACCTCAATTCTCATATGTCTATCTTTAAGGAGATAGCATTATAATAGTAACTAAACGCTCAACCTCTATGACTTTAGTTTTCGATATAACCTCAATAATAGAGTTGGTATCTAGATAACTCTAATTTCAATCTATATAATATTCCCATCTATATTGGCTATTAGGGACCTAGTTTCTAGTAAACTGATCCTCGAGTTACTAGTTCCCTCTATATCATATAATAGAACAGATCTTTTAATTTATATAGAAGACATCCGCCTATATAGAATATCAATCCTAATTTTAATAATTTCAATTCCTTTAATCCTAATCTAAATCGAAATTATCCTACTAATACCCTAGCTCAGAGACCTCCTTATCTAGGTCAGTACCTAGGACAAAATCAGTAATATCTAAATCAATATATCAACTATCTAAATCAAAGACCGATACTATAAATCGCCATAGGCAATGTATCTGCTTCAAATAGAGCTCTATAGCAGAAGGCATAAGTAGTATTTAATACTAAAGAAGCTATAGAAGAAATACCTATTGAATATCTATAGAATAAGGCAAACATATACTATAATATAGTAGATACTAAAACTCAAGACATAGAGTAGAAGGAGGATAAATATAAGGCTATAGGGCTTACTAGCTATAAAGACAAACTAGTCGCCAATTTCATAAACCTAGTAAAGGCCTCAATTTACTATCAAGTTTATAGCAAAGAGTTTAGAAGTAATAATAAGCTATATTAATATATCAGGAAGCTAAAATACTAATAGAAAAGTAAGATAGCTAAAGCATTCTTAATAATATGATCTAAAACCAAAAACGATATCGAGGCCCTACTATAGATCATCGAATCAATATCGATATCAAGATAGGACATTAGATTAGGATATGCTTTCTATAGTTTCTACTATATTATAGTATAAATGAAAATCTGCCTAGATAGTAATAGTATAGTAGTATACCTGGATATAGGTTGCTCGCTATTACTAGCGGATAAAGGCTAGCTAGTATCTCAAGCGCCTAATATATAGATATATATAATGACTATACTTATCAAAGTTTATAGTATTAGATTAGCTAAATACTTATCGATAGAATATTATATATTGACTCTATTCTTTAAAACTAATAATAAAAAGCTAGTCAAAATCTCATAAGAGATATACCTTATCAAAGAATTATAAGCAAAAGCACTTATCGACATAGATATCATAATATCAGAATATATAGACTTGTCTATCATAGAAGGATATACGATTTTCAGAGCTTATCAAAAAGCAAAGATACCTATATAAATTCATTAGTATAGTATATAAGTATATCATCCTATCTTTACTAAAGAAGTAATGATGGTTTAATCTAATTATCATATCATTATTCTAGTATATCATATTAACCTACTCAAATACGATTTCATATTCGAACCTAGAAACTCGCTCCTAGTATTATATACTCAAGTAGTATCCTAAGGCTTTTTAGTAGTCATAGTAAGGAATGAGTCAATCTAATCAGTGACTATCCCTAAGAACCTTTAAATAGGATTACTTTAAGAATTCGATTTTGATACTTACTATTATATCGCTACTAAACAAGCTTCTAAAATAGTAGATATGGTCCTAAAACCAGGAAGGAAATCGACATTTAGAGTGATAATAGCTAGTAGTAAGGAAACAAAGCTAGAGTCAGGAGCTATAGCCTATAGAGAAGCCCCTAAGGTAATCTAGTTATCTTTATTACTCGATGAGTTTCCTAATATATTCACTGATATTAGCTATATTACTATTCTAGAGAAAGAGTAGATGAGAATTCTACTTAAACCTAACTAGGAAAAATTAATTAGTAATAAAGCAAAAGTTTATCTAGTAAGAGATAAGGATAAAAAGATCATCGATAATACCTTTAATGAATTATATGCCTAAGGAAGAATGGCCTATATATAAGGTTATACTCCTTTTAGTCACTTAGTATTTGTAATATAGTATAACTTACTAGATAGATAATATAAAGGATATATAGTTATTGATATCTAAGAGCTCAATAAACTCACTATAGCCGATGTCTATCTATTGCCATTATAAGAAGACATCATTTCTTTTTGCTATAGGTATAAATATATTAATATAATAGATAGATCAAACTTCTTTTACTAGTAGAAAGTTTATCTAGAGTCTTAGTTTTACCTTATAATAATTAGCTATTAAGGTCAAGAGACTTTCAAGGTCATAGCGATGAGATATAGGAATTCTATTATATATATTCAATAGTAAATAAATAATATACTATAGCATTTACCTCATACTAAGTTATATATCGACGATATTATCTATACTAGTAATATATTCACTAATCATCTTAAGTACTTAAGATAGCTTTTCGAAACTCTATATGATTTGAATATTATACTTAAACCATTAAAAACTTTCCTAGTATATCCTTTGGCTTTAATACTCAGTCAGAAAGTTGATATACTAGGACTTAGTACTACTAAAGAACGATTATAAGCAATTACAAATCTCAAATTCCCTAAGACATTAAAAGAGCTTGAAATATACCTCAGAATGTCTAGCTATCTATATAATTATATATCTAAGTATACTACTATAGTATAGCCTCTTTAGTCTTAGAAGACTGAGATGCTTAAATTGGCCCCTAAAGCCAGCTGGCCAAGAAAGACATTCATAAAACAAAGATCCCTTATATTTCTGACTAGAGCTAAAAAAGGATCCTTTCTCTAACTCTAAAAAGCCCTTATAGCTAATACTATACTATATCATTATAATTCTAATAGAAACTTATACTATGATCTTAACTTATCAAAGAATTAGGGAATATATTTAGTATTTCCCAATCAAAATTCTATATAAGCTAGGAAAGCATTATATCATTCCTAATATATTATTATAACTGCCCTTAGATACTATATCATATGAAAATATATTCCCTAAGGGAGAGCTTAATATACTCTTTGTCTACTATAGTAAATAAGATGTTTAAATAGAACCTTTTATATTTACTTACTCTATAGTAGAAATCTCTAAATAGTTTACTAATGAAATTAGAGCAAAGTATTAAGTAGAACCATTCTTTATATAGATCATAGAGGTCTTATATAAAGACCTAGACCCTATACTTTCCTTTTATATAGAAAAAGGACTGCTCTATCAAAAAGCAGTAGATAGACTACCTATCCGACTATATATTCTAATAGAGATAATCTCTATAGTCTTTAAGCTAGCATATAATAGTTCGAATCATATAGGATATAGAAAAATGTTTGATACCTTGATTTAATACTTCTATATCTAGTATATATCTAAGCAGCTTAAAAGCTATATCCAACATTACCTAGAGTATGTCCTATTCTAAATACGATGATATCCACCCTATAGTCTGATATATCTAATTCTACTACTACTATCACCATTCTATACTATCATAATAGATTTTGTCTTAGTACTTCTAGTCTCTAAACCTAAATAGTATGATAGTATATTATCAATCACTAATAAGCTATCTAAGTATATTGCCTTAGTACTCAGTCATATAACCTTTGATGCTAAGGAATAGACAAAGATACTAGTACTCTGACTAATAGATCTCGACTAGGGATTATCAAAAGTCATCATATCAGATAGGGACCCCAAATTCATATCAGAATTATAGTATAGAATTTTCAAATAATTAGGAGTAGTATTACTCTTTAGTATAGTATACTATCTATAGATAGATGATCAGTCCGAGCATATAAATACTATGATAGAAATAGCATTATGATTCTTTATATATAATATAGATAAAGCATCATAGTAGTCTAAAGCCTTATCATATCTATAATATAATATCAATAACTCAAAGTCAATATTGACTCAGCTATTACCTAATGAAATCCTTATGGGTTTTATATCAAACGATGCCATTAGCCTTATAAACTCGACAATAGAGGTCAGAGACATAGAGAAGCCATCATGAGCTCGAGTATCAGTCATAGACGCTCTTACTAAAGCAGCCATAACAATAAAAAGATTTTATAATAGAAAGCATTATCAACTATAGATAAAAGTAAGAGATAGTATATACTTTAGACTATATAAGGGATATAAGATTCTAGTAGTAATAAGCAGAAAGTTATATAAGCAATATATCGGCCTATTTACAATCCTTAAGCACATCAGAATGAATATATATAAGCTCGATATCCCTAGCCATTAGAGAATATATCTAGTATTTTCAATCTAATAACTTAAACCAGTACTAATAGGAGAGGACCCATTCTATTATACTCGTCTAGATCACCTAGGAAGTGTTTTTATAGAAGGCGACGATGAGGCCAACAAATCTTATGAGTTAGAGAAAGTCGTCGCAAAGAGAGTCACTCTAAGCGGCCAGGTTAAATACTTGGTTTGATAGAAAGGTTATAGGCCTGAGTATGACGAATAGAAGTCGGCAAAAGCAATGGAAAACGCATAAGACTTAGTAAAAAATTTTGAGAGCAATTAACATCAGTAATAGATATATTATTTTATTATTTTGATGCTAAGGTCAGTGTCTTATTCGTTTCCTAGGAGGGACTTGTCATATTACTATACTATATTGGCTTTATAGCAGCCTCAGTTGTCAGGCCTAGCTCGCTAAGCTCACTAGCGTCCATACTGTATTTAGCTATTCTATACCTTAGAATTCAACCTATAGTTTTCACCTATATATGATCATGACAAAAACTAAAATAGATATACTAGTAGTATATTAGCGATCAGATAATAGAACTAGAGAGTTTAGCAGAGCCTATACTAACTAACTAAAGGAAGAGGGTATTTAATATAAACTAAGCCCTATATATAAATACTAGATAAATAGAGTAATTGAAAGAGCTATATAAGAAGTCAATAAGATCACGAGAATAATACTATTTAAAGGCTAATTCTTAATATAAATATAATACTATATTATAGAGTATATTACTTGGCTTTATAATCATTTCCTAACTTTAGCTCTTCCTTTTAGACTATAAATAGACTCGTCTATAGACAAATATAATACCCCTTTTAGAGTATAAAAAGACAGACTCCTAGACCTATTATAAGTAAAGGTATTTGGCTATAAAGTATGAGTCAAGTTTCTAAATAAGCTATATTAGTCAAAATTCAAACTAGTAGAAGAAGATAGGCTATAGATTAGTCTAATCTCAAGCCATATTATAAGAGTATTCTATAGAACTATACTTTAAGAATAAGTATCATTAGTAATCAAAGATAATAAGTATATATTCCCTAATATTAAACTAATTATATCAGATAGTTAGCTACTTAAGTAAGGTAAAAAGAGAAGAGATATATATAGAGATAAGACAATATCAAAACAATGAGATAAGAATATAAACCACTTATAAGTTAAGGATTATCTCTTAAGTTCTAGAGCTAGTATAAAGTACTTATAAGTTAAGGAATCCTTAAGCTCTAAAGCTACTAGATTAAACCTATCTAATAGGATAAATATTTTAATTAATCAGAATACTCCTTCTATTTTACTATTAGTATGCTTATAAGTTGAGAAGCCCTTAAGCTCTAAAGCTATAACTGAAATAATCAATCCGAGAGTTATCTCTTAATATAGGTATATAGTCAAACTCATTATATAAGCAAAGTCATAATTCATATATACTATAGCTCTAGTAGTTATTAGTAAGCTGCCTAAAGAAGAAGCCTTTATAGTAATAGACTCAATATCATATAATAATATCTTAGTAGAATAGGCCTTATAAGAGGACGCTCTTAATTGAAAACCAGTTATCATAGATGAACTATAATCATAGAAAGATAATAGCTCCTATAAGATTATCTTTAATATACTATTAGATAAGCTTATTTCTATAAAATAAGTACTAAAGTATAAGTTTAGATCAGATAGTATAATCGAATAATATAAGGCCAGACTTATAGCCAGAGGATTTAAGTAATAGTATAGAATTGATTACTTTAAAACCTTTATATTAGTAATTCGATATACTATACTATAAGTACTACTGATAATGATAGTAATATAAGACCTCGAAATTATAATATCAGAACTACTTTAGAGCTACTGATAGATTTCTAGTAACTAGATTAGTTAAGTCATATGATAATATTATATACTAAGGGATAATGGTTAAGAGGAAGCGAGTATAGGAATCTGACTAGTAGTAAGACCTATACTAGTTGGGTTTAGACTAGGTTTAGATATGTATATAAGGGCCCTTTTCTCTCATACTATAGAGGTTATATTTCTTATTTCCTTTATACTAGACCTATAGGATCAGAGCAATAGATTCACTGATATATACTCCTATATACTACTATATATAATCCTCTACTGCTTTCCTATATCATTATACTAAACAAGAAATATCATATATACTAGAGATAGCCTCTTATAATATCTCATCCATTAAGCCTTTACTATGATACCATTCAGAACCGATTCGTTTGACTCGTAAATATATAGGAACCTTATATAGCTATGATCTTAGAGATCTCATAGATAGGCTGGCTAGACCAAACTGATATTTTTCGGTCCAGACCAAACCAGACTGTATTTTGATGGTTTGGTATAGGATTTTTCAGACCGAACCATTTAATGGTCTATTATATTTTTTTAGGACTGGACCATAGCGGTTTGGTTTAGGGTTTTCTAGACTAAATCATTAAATGGTCTATAATATTTTTTTGAGACTAGACTAAACCATAGGACCATTCTAAAAAAATAGCTTAAATCTAATTTTAATCCTAAGAGTAATATAAAATAGTAATGCTAATATAGTCTCAGACCAAACCAGACCATTCTTAGCAAAGACTATATAGTTTAGTCTCAAAAACGGTCTATAAAAGAGCTATAGTCCTATCCTAGGCTATTCTTAGACCAGACTATATAGTCTGGTCTCAATAATAGTCTATAAGAATGGTCATTTTCAGACCATGGTCTCAAAACAGTCTATAAAAGAGTCATGGTCTGGTTTGGTCTGGACTATTCGGCCAGCCTACTCATAGACAGCTAGGTAGCTAGGGTTTGGCTAGATATAGAAGTACCTGATAAAAGCTATTAGACTTGATACTAAGAGAGTATTAGAGACTCCCAATAACCCCCTTAGTATAAGAGGAACTTATAGATAAGCTATGAGTATAGCTATATAAGTATACCTTTTAGAATACTCGAGCTTACTTAGACCTATATCTAATACCCCTAGAATAAACAATGGCCTAAACGCTATCAGGTATATAATCAAACCCACTAGTACTATCTAGTATAGAATACAATAGGGCAGACTCCTTAGGAGGCACTATATAGACAGGTCCTTTAACTCAGATACCCTCTTAGAATACGCCTAGTCTGATTTATCGAAGTCATAGGAATAGAGATAAGAGAAAATAATAGACAGACTGGTCTGACTTCTATTAGTCCAAAGTAGTCTAAGGTATTATAGAAGCCTTATAGGAGCGAATTGATGACTAGAGCTACTCCTTATAGGTGATATAAGAGGGAATCAACCAAATACTACTGGTTTAATAAGTTACTACTCTAATCATACTAGCTCTACTCCTTTTCAGAGTACCTTTAGATGTCTAATCAATTCCTTTATATCCTTAAGACCTACTACTATCTATTAGACCTAGAGCTAAAACAGGTACTCTTAGTTTAAGGGAATTGCCTAAGTTACTACTGACTAAAAGGATCACTCCTTTAGATGATAATATCACTCTGACCTTTAAATAGTAGAGAGCATCTATTTTAGACCGACTTAAAGTCAATGTAGATTACTATCCTAGTATATACTTATAGCTTATACTAGTATAGAGAACTATGATAGGAAGAGTAAAGGAGTACCTAGAGCCTTGATATCTATCTGATATCTAGCTATTCCAAAGCATAGTAGAGATAATAAGCCTCCTAGCTGACTATTATCTGACTAGAATAGAAATAGAATAAGCTTAGAATGACTTCTATGATCTATCTATAAACTATGATAGAGCTAATACTAGCAAAACCTTTATTATATTCTAGGCCCGATTCCTGAGTACTATAATATAAGGAAACATAGCTTAGTCAGAGTGGTTTTTCTATCTATAGTAAAAGCTTACTCTATAGCTATATATAATATTAATGGGTTTTAAGAACTAGTAGTATGATAACTATTATACTATAATAAGCTACTTACTCCTATTCGATATAGAACAGAGATATAATGTTGAGTTATTAGCTGTCAGTAGTAGTATATCTCCTATTATCTAGAAAGTAATTCTATTAACTAACTTATAACCAATAATAACTGCTTAGAATCCTATACTAAGTACTAGTATAAGCTACTAGAAGACTTATAGCACAGGAAACCCAATAAAACAACTAAGGACATATACTATAGAACCTATATAAAATATATCTGGTTTAGATATCTACTTTTATTATAGTAAACCAGGCTACTTCAAGAATGCCTGCTCCTAATTCATAGTAATCAAGCTAGTCAATTAGGCTGGCCAGACCAGACCATGGGACCGTGGTCTAGACCAAACCAAACCGAAAAATTACGGTTTGGTCTCAAAATTCCTAGACCATTTCCAAAAACGGTCCCTATAATAATTTGGGACCGAATCGTTTGAAGTTTCGGTCTAAAGGTTTGAGACCGTTTTTAAAAATGGTCTCTGCTTTTTTTTGGGACCGAACTATTATAGTCTAGGACTAAAAATCCTAGACCGTTTTACTTTATATTAATTATATTAAATAAACTATTAAGTTTAATTACTTTATTTAGTCTTATAT